>JAMZAV010001823.1:0-113863 GCA_024449915.1 Sweltsa coloradensis
GGCATGTTGTCCGAGCAACAAAACCGGTTTCTAACTCCCAAACTAATAGAGCCAGAAGACTTGAGTAAACACTGGATTGTAAAGGAAGCTACATCTATGCTAAAGATGCTATTCAATTTTCAGTAAACTTCTTTTAAATACATTTTTATGCGGATTTTTACAAAATGGTACTTTTGACAATACTTTGCGTATATTAGTTTCAATGTTAGAAGTGTTCATGAAATGACATTTAGAACACTTTAGTGGAAAATAAATAACTCTTTTTATTTTATAATAATAACAATGTTTCGGAAATTAATGGCAACTATTTCCGTCATCAGGTTTTTATGAAAAACAAAAATCATATAAGGGTATCAAAATTATATCAAAACAAACTAAGACAATAGCCAAGGTAGATAACATTTATTATTTCTCATACATGGAAGTTGACAAAAAACTAAATAATAAAAATTGGTGTATTTAAAAAAAAATCAAATCGTTTATATAAATCAACTTCAAAAGGGCTCATTAGCATAGATCTAAGCTTAATTAAGAACCTTGTGTAAAGTATAGTGCACTATCTTTAATTGTTCCTCTGTCAGATCTTGTCTTTTTTGCAAGAGTATGTTTTAAGACCAATGCAATAACATGGGCAGGATAGGGCTACGAGCAGAGGGAAGTGTCTTCTTAATGACACTGATAACTACTCCTCGTGAGCAGCTCCAGCTCGGCTACTACATGCTATGTCCTACATATAACATCTAATCAATTAACGCTCAAGACTGTTTCTTAAAATGATTTATTACATACAGTTCCAGATACAAAATAACAGCATTTCAAGGCCAAACCACAAACAGGCCTTACGTATGTTGTTTCACAGTTGCGATGTGCCCGGAGCGAACAGTTGGACCTGGAACCCAACGCACAGTATTCAATACAGACCTACAATAAGAAGACAAGGTAGGGCTAATAGTTTGTGATTGGGGACGGAAGACTCTAGTAGCGTTCATTAACCATGGATCTGCTAACCCAACACACAGTATTCAATACAGACCTACAAGAAGAAGACAAGGTAGGGCTAATAGTTTGTGATTGGGGACAGAAGACTCTAGTAGCGTTCATTAACCATGGATCTGCTAACCTAGAGTTTAGGAATGTGCGGTCGGTTTATGCGCGCTTTTGTTCTGTTAGCCCCAGTTCAGTTCCCGACACTGCGGAGTTATCTTGTGTATAGTTATTAGTCAGCAAGCCAGGCAAGTCTTTGCTGCTGCCGGTTGTAAGACCAGGTACTGTGTTTACACGCATATAAGCCGCAAAAAAAAAACTGTCAACGCATAAGCTGCAGCCCAAAATGTTGGAATAGATGCATAAATAGCACGTAGAATACCTAATGTTATCCATTTCAAACAGAGGCAATACAATGCGTAGTTTCATCATTTTTAATGGTTTTCACTCAATATATTTCCCTCTCTCTCTCGCAACCAAGCGCAATCAGTTGAAAGAGTGGTTTGCAGGGTGGCCTGTTCATTGTTTTATTTTCGTGTAATGCAAAGTAATTAGAAGTTTAAAATGCAGTGCGTTACGCAACGAGACAATTACGAGTGAGCGCGGAAACTCCACCCGCCTACATGCAACCTTACCTCGTTCACTGCCAGAGAGTTACTGAACTGAAGGCGAGACAAGAGAAAAAAAGAGACCAGTAGAGTAGCCTGTGATTCGGAGGGGAGGTACCGAGTGCGTATCATCGCTTGGCTTCACGTCAAATGCCGCGCATATATCAATGTGTAAAATGCCTCTAGTAGCCAGTGGCATTGTATCGACCCGAGAGAACTGTGAACTGTCAACGATGATGCGCGGACAATGCTGCGGTATGGCGGAGCCCATAGCAACCTTTCGAAGAGCGCGCTGTCCAAATATACGCATATTGACGTAAAATTGACGATTTTTTTCACGCATGGAGATAAGCCATAGTCGGTTTTTGAGGGGGTCAAATTTGGGGAAAAAGTGTGGCAAATTTATGCGTGTAAATACGTTGCTGTAACTCTTACGTCAGCTATGTGGCTTAAACCTGCCCTAGACAACTGTACGGTTAGGTACTTGCCTGTCTGTCCGAGAGTCTGAAGTGATACTGGTTCTGTTGGCCCCAGTTCAGTCGCCGACACTGCGGAGTTTTCTCGTGTATGGTCAGCAAGCCAGGACACGTCCTTGCTGCTGCCGGTTGCAAGACCAGACACTGCCACTCTTATGTCAGCCAGGTGGCTTAAACCTGCAGCCAACAGCAGACTCTCTTCATCCTGTTGACATAGATTAAACATGAGCATTCCATTTAATTAAATCAAGATTTTTAAACAGCATCGCATATGACCGGTCGAAGTTCGAAGTCTCAGTCTAAAATTAGCATGGGAACGTTACGATTCAAGCTGAAAATAAACGGACTTCTTATGACTTTACCTTTGATAGAGTTTAAATAGATAAATAAATGGCAGTGGTCAAGTTGTACCAAATCTTAGCCAGCAAAGTTTACCAAAATTCCGCTGGGAGAATGAGTAGACTTAGCAATCTTACCACGTACTTTTTACTGGCTGTGTTTTCCATTTCATTTTAAATGCATTTCTCAAGATGTTCTATAAATTTAGTACTGGCATTTCATGAATAAAGCACAAGAATAGGTCCCTAGTAGCCTACTGTATTTATGCAAGTAGGCTATATATTTTTTATTTTTATTTTTTATTTTATTGCCACCAACAACAGAGTTACCTCCACAAGTGCGATATAGGCATTTCATAAAATTAGCTAATACTAAAGCACAAAAAATAAAAATGATATCAAAATCAAACAATATCTCAGGTGCACAAAAGAACATTATACTAAACGAAATGCAAAAAAATAAAATAAACTATGACGATTACAAAAGTTATAAACCTCAAGAACATATTTTGAAGAAATAGTTTTTAAAACATTGAAAGTTTAGGTGATTAATGTCAAGATCAGGATGGATGACAACTAATTGGTTATACGTATGTTGGATCCGGTTTATTGGTGAATTACTAAAAATGTCTAGTCTGCTTCTGGGAAGATGGAAAGTCTGAAGGTTTCGTGTTAGTCTTGCAGGAACGTGAAAATGTACTGAATGAAGAAGCTGAGAGTCAAAATAATTGTGCAGAAGCTTATACAGAAATATTAGATCTGTATGCTGGCGACGATTTTCGAGTGATGCAAGATTTAAATTCTTGCATAAAGTTGAATAGTTGCATCTATGATAAGTAACATTGGTCTTGTAGCAGACATGCTTAACGAACTTCTGCTGGATACGTTCAATGCTACGAATTTTGGTAATGTGATGAGGGTTCCATATGGACACTTGCATAGTCAATTTGAGGTCTTATTAAAGCCACAAAAAGCTTCCTGAAAGTGCCAATGGAAAAGTCTTTTGTGCAATTCCTTTTCACAAAGCCGAGCATTTTAACCCGAGAGTAGTCGCGTGTGGTCTTTTAGACGAATTTTTTTTCAACATTTGGTATTTGTACAGCGCGCATGCGTGGCTTGTCTAGTTCTGCCTACCTTCCCAAAATAGATTTTGAAACCAGTGTGCAATACGCGATTCAGTGTCTGCAGAACTTCAACTAAGATAAGAGGTCCTGTTTGGTTGCTTGGTCTTTTCGACCGCTGCGCGACTACTAAGGGAGGCAAAAATATACATACTCAATCACTATGATGAGACATGTATTTTGTTATTGTGGGGTTGATTATTCTTCAACATACAGTGTTGGCATAATATTACTGTCTTGGTTTACTAATAATTCAAACTACAGGGTGTTTCAAAACATATTTTTATATTTTTCTGTAGGTTTGCAACATTTTTTGTTTGATTGATTATTGATTGATTATTGATTGATAATTGATTAATATAACCATGTATGCTGTCACATATATGATAAATTATCTTGTATTGGTAATCAAAACGTCATCCTAACGTTATTAGCCCATAATAAATAATGCGGTCTAAAAGACCGGGCGCGACTACTAACGTTACAAACAGGGCGCGGGCTACTCTCGGGTTAAGGGCCTTCGGGATGATAAGCTGTAGGTGATTATTGTATGAGAGATCACTAGACAGTTGTACACCTAAATCACGGATAGTATTCACCTTCATTAGCGGAGAGTTATCAAGCTGGTAAATGAAGTCAATATATTACCTTTCCTTTTAGTAGTAAACGTAATAAAATTACACTTAGCCACATTTAGGTTAAGCTTCCATGACTTACATGCCTCAGGTATATTTAAAATTAAACAGGTAAAAAAGTGGGGTGCTGCCATAATGTGAAGCTATTTGTCAATAGTATTACCCTACTCTTTAAAAAAAATCAGCGGTCAAAATATGAGTGTTGCCATAACTCGAGGGCGGTCTATAATGAGTAACAGTATGTTAAATTGAGAGTAACCTATGTAAAATTATAGTTCAATGCAGCGTGAAACATGGCTCGATCTCTTATCTATCCTGGTATTACCTCTTCAATGACGTGGGTCAGCACAGCAACCGTCAGTCCGGGAAACTGGCCGATTAGATCGCGGCAGTAACGGAGAAAGGAATGACAGTCTCTCAATGTTACTCCCAAGCTCAACAGGTCACTGACGTCATCGATCACGAGCAACAACTTCTTCGAGTTTCTACTTAGTTGCGTCAGTTTCTGGGACATTTCGGACAGCAAATCCTTAACAATCTTTAATTTATCACTATATAAACAAAAAAACAAGATTATTTAGGTACGGACTAATATCCAAACTACATTCACAGGAAGGTTTATCTCATGAGTTTTTACGGCTAGTTTCCATAGATGTTTAAGGTATAAGGAATAAGAATAAACTATATGAAACCATACTAGAGTTCACGCATGGGGCTCTGAGGAATAGGGCTTCTGCTTCTGATTATAGGGATTAACAAAGTAACTAAATTCTATCTTTTAAACACAATTTGTTAAATCCTTATATCCAGCCAATAGGAATCAAGCTTTCCTAGTTCATATGCATCTCAGCATGACGGCCAATGGCAGAGCTTTTAATACAATGAAATCTTGTAGTCTTTGGACATCTTTGTACCAATAAATACATTTTCTTATGTGTACCCTTTCCCAGAGTAGATGATTTTTTTGATTTTTATATAAAAAAATAAAAAATCGTAATTTATTTGATATACTAAATCAACTTTTCGATTTTAATCAGATTTTTATCGATTTAAATCAGTTTTTAATTTAAATCAACAATATCAGATCAGTGTTTCAAAACTTGTCAAGTGTGTGAGCAGATTAAATTCTTTCACTCCTCCATAATTCATCATTTATGTGAAAACCCATTTGTGATTTTCTTCATATTTGGCTCACTTTACAATGAGACAGTGCTCTTTCATAATATGCAAAGCAATATGTACTTAACCGATCTAATTTTCGAAATAATTCGAAATGAAAATTTTCAAACTCCCTATCTTTAAACATTGGAACACGTGAAAACTATACACTTTTTGACCAAGAAAGAACTAGAACGGCGTCAATATAAATGTCACGTTTACCAATTTAGTATCAAAATGAAGCTTAGTTCTCAAAGAACACGTACATGTCTTTAAAAATGGGTTTATCCGTGCTACTTTTCGAGATTTTTAGACCTAAAGGCCAATGTACGCTCAAAAACTTGGCAACGCTGCGGAGTTGTCTGCTCCAACTGGCCACACCCCCGCCGCTCGCGTCATAGGCACGGGCCGGCCTGTTCCAGATGTTCATTGAGAGCATTACAACGGTCGGCATTTAAGCAATCAAATGCCTGGGCCTATTTTGTTCCTCCACTGTTTTTCGAAGTGACCAGATATATTTGTTTCTTAAATTTTATAAATAGTGCATCTGGTATCTCTTCTTTTATATTAAAACCTAATGTGATCGAGTGAAAGTTATCAAGACTGTTTCTCTCAGATCAGAGCGATAAAGCGCCATAAGACAAGACATGAAAATATCCGTATACAAAAAAATATCATGACCATTATATTCCAAAAAATGGTATGAAACCAAAATGGTACGCATAAAAACGTAAAAAAAAAGTAAAAGCGACTGGTCTTGAACCGGCGACCCCTAGAACATGATCGCTGTACGCTAACCGCTCGTCCAGTAGGCCACGCATGTTTCCGCTCCTCACTCACACACCTAGTCGTTTCTAGTCTTGAATGGGCCTAGGCCTTTACGCGCGGCACTCGTCACTCGAGACGACGAGCAGATTATTCTATGTATTCAATTACCTACTGTTCTGGTGTGGTGGGTTGGTTTTCCCAAAAATTATTTGCCAGCGAACATTCCCGTGTGTCCGATGCTTTGCGAGTGGGGCCTACATACAGTGGAGTTTTTGTTACCACAACTACTTTTCTCCCTGATAATGTCTCCAGCTCTACGTAAACGCCCACTTCCTACAAGGTGGCCTAGACCTATCCGTTATATTACGTAAAATAGCATTAATTTCACAAACAAATATTGTGGTTTTGTACTCCTTTTATTTCTCTTATTTTCCTTTTTACTAGAAATACCCCTTGGTAGGCCGCGCAAAAGCCGTGTCACTTTGAAAACCATAAACATGTCATTCTGTGCCATGTTCTGTGCTGGCTAGCGGAAAGGAAAGAGCTATCTCTACTGCTCTTTGTGTTGGTAGCCCGGTATACCTACGTACCGACCTATAGAGATAGCGCCTAGCTTTCAGTCGCCTAACGTTGCGATGTTGCCAAGCGTATTCTAAGGTTGGCAATAGCTTTTCATGGTCATATATTACGTGCTAAACTTTATAAAATGTACGTAAAACAAAACAACTATAGACCAGTTCAACTAATATTCAAATGTTTAACTAAAAATAAGAAAACTGATCCACACAAGAAGAAATAAAAAATATGATTTTTCTGACCATTATTTGGTTTTCATTGGGTGGCTGCACTACATTTCAGCAGCCATGACTGAGGCGTGTATTAGTCAATTGACGCACTAGCAGTACTGAAGACGCAAATAAATAATAATTTAGTGAAATGTGAATGTATTTCATTGGAAATAGTTACAAACGGTATTTAAATTATGTGCTACTATTTTGAAAGTAACACCATATTTTTTGTTTAATTTTTAACTTAAATTAAGTAATTTATGTTTGTGTGTGCTACTAGAGAGTACACTCATAGGAGTCACTTTAAGGAAAACTTTGCCTAAATCAGTTGAACTTGTGTGTTTTTTGCTCAAAATGAAGAAAAAGTGCATTTGATTTAAATTTTTTCAGAAACTGACGTAACCCAAGCTGACCCTGCCAGAAGCAGGAAATGGCAATTGATAGGCCTAACGATGATGATTTAAATCAATGATTTTTATTAAATAAATCATTTGATTTAAATCAAAAACACCCTGCCCCTGCCCTTTCCCTTAATACCTTAGTCATAAAAAAAATTTAAAACATTTATGTGAACTAGCGATTTATGTTGATAAATCCTGCAATTAGGCTACATCATAAAACGATAAAACTTGGACTCCCACCGGTCACACTAGGGATCACACGACAATCGATCAGATTCAATATCATTTCAATGGTAATGAAAAGATTGGGTATCGATCGAATTGCATGTTTTCTAAAAAATAAACAAAAAAACACGTCATATCATTAGTGTGACCATAATTATTAAAGCAAAAACCGGGACACAAACATGAACTTTCGACATGTATGGATTGGAGTGGGACACAAGGAGTCCGTCGGAGGCGGAAATTTACTGGGCTAACTTTCGCTCAATATGGCCTGTAGTGAGATCTGAGACAGGTTGGGTTGGGGGCTGGCCTTGCCTCGAGGGTGCGGCGCAAGTACAAGAGTCAGGTTCCAGGGAACAATGAGTAGGCACAAGGATGTTGAAAACTTCAATGTGACGACGCGTCGTATTATCACCAGCATTTTAATATTTAAAAATAAATCAAGATTGTAATTGAACCCTTCGCGCCTCTACCCGACCATGCACACTATGCGAAAAATTTGTCGGGGATTTTCGCCTTCAAGATAGCCTTTTGAGGGATCTGAGCAAGGATGACACTATAGTACTAATTGTAATACCTAATTACTGCTGACTACACAGCGCTAGCCGCCTGCGAGCCGGCAGCCCCCCTCAAGCCGAGACAAGTCCAAGCGTCATTGTAGGCATACTGAAGTTCACTGCAGCAATAAAGTGGTAGCCCAGAGAGAGTTGTATTTTGTAGTATTAGTATTTATATTTAATAGTATTTTGTACCGATCCTCACATATGCGGCAGAAACCTGTACTATGGGTGATAGAGAAGAAAGCCAAATATAGGCGGCGGAGATGAGATTCCTGAGGAGCACAGTGGGCAAGACAAGAAGAGATAGAATTAGAAATACGAACATTAGAGAGATGCTTGGGGTGGAGAAGTTAGGTGACAGGATGGGAAGGACACGTCTGAGATGGGTTTTTGGGCATATGAAACAAATGACGGAAGAGAGGATGCCCAGGAGAATGTATGAGAAAAGGATCGAAGGAAGAAGAAGACGGGGGAGACCAAGGAAGAGGTGGAAGGAGACCATAGCAAGAGACCTACATACTAGAGGAGAGAGCTGGGAGCATGTAGCAGAGACTCGATTGTGGGAGGATAGAAAGAAGTAGAAGAATTTGGTCGCGAAACCCAATCTGACCCTGCCAGAAGCAGGAAACAGCAATGGATAATGATGATGATGATGATGATGATGATGATGATGTATTAACTAGTATTGGCTTTCATTTGAAAATTATATTGTTTTTTTTTTTTAATATAGTAGCCCTAAATTTAAATGGAAAATACAAATTAATTGGATGAACTATTAAAACCGGGACATTTTGCCGTCCTGAGAAGTATTTTCGGGACACCGGGACATGCCACAAAAAAACGGGACGTCTGGTCACCCTACATTTCAGAACATAATATGCGGACCTTCAATTTTCAATTTGTGGGTCCTGTTATGTGAATGATAATAACATGACATTTTAAAAACGTTTGGTGTGGACTGTTCGAGACATTGAATTTGATCTTGATCGTGCTTTTCTGTTACGGTACCCTACCTACTAAAAAGGTTAACAGTTTTACCGACATTATCGTTCGATAAATATGCAATATGCATCCACCTTTTCTAAAAAATAGAGTATTTTAAATTTTATTATTGTGCATGCCTAGCCAACATTGAACAGTAGGCCTACTACAGGGACAAGGGTGAACACTGAACAATCATGTGGGATGATATGCATTAGAGGTGAGCGCGTGAGTGACTTTTGACTCACGCAGGGTCACGATCACGAGCGAACATTCTCTAATCACGCACACTCACGCACAAACGGATATTATCGCTACACGCTCACGCACACTCACGCTAAAAATTCATTTTTCCATAACGCACTCACGCCATGTCACACATCGTATTCAGTCACGCACAAGTCACGACTTTACTCGGATGAAGTTACAATGAATGTGTTTTAGGCCTGCAATGTTATTTTAGCACTACTCACGACGTATCCTAATTCCTGTCAGGCTAAAACAGCAACGAAATATGATGTTTGTTTGTTGTGCCTACCTTACAAATAACACTACAGAGCTTGAAACAAATCACAACACATATACTATGAGCAAAGCACACACGAAATAAACTGACTGAACATAGCAAGCAACGCACTGCACGATAGCACGAACCGCGAGAAGAGGGCAACTGAAATAGGGTAAAGTGTAGGGTAGGAAGGAAGGTAGGTTCTAATTTCTAGAAAAGGTATTTATTCGTCGATTGATAACCAAAGAGATAACGTGACACGCACAATCACGCGTGTCACGATTCACGCGTGAGTCAAGTATCTTGCACAATCACTCACGACTAATTCCATTGGGTCCACACTCACGCACACTCACGATAAACGCGCTCAGCTCTAATATGCATGATCATTCACAGGCCTCGAAGAAAAAGTAGTGTGATTATAAAATTGAGTTGGTAGGCCTAGGCCTCCAATAATAATTAATCTTACCGTGTAATGGTAACAGTCTTCAGAGTTTCGATTGTCTCCAAAAGTCCCTTCTCCCGGCATTTGTCCAAAGAGGCACCGAGTTTAGTACTGACATTATGATAATGCCGGACTGTATGATGCAAAGCTACCAGGCAAACCGAACAACTTTCTGCAAATAATAAACATAACAAACAATGTATTAATAGGTCATCTGGGGATTTCATCTCCTCATATGCTGTTGACTGTTGTTGTTGTAGGTAGTAGGTTTGTCCAGTAGGAATATATTCTTCAGGTACGCCTACCTGACATTCACATCACTACATTTAACATGGACATTTAAAATGGGTTAGAGCTCTAAGCTTTTAAACAATTCATCATTGATATTAAATACGGAGGAAATGAAAACATTTTATCAAACTATAGGGTAAGTAATGCCAAGCTGGTTCGCCCAGATTCTCCGCCAGGATCGCATGATCACGTTCCAGTGGAACCTAGGCCTACACATGGCGGTGACCACCAAACGTTGATCGTTCTGCAATCTGGTGGGAGATTACTTCAACCATTGCCATATTCATCTAGAACCAGCTAGAATAAATACATTAAGGATGCACTTGATAATCGATATTATTGATCGATAATCAGTAATGGATATAATTTCGATAATCGATAACCAAAATTCATTATCGATTATCGAAATATAAAAAAATTGGTGAATAGTGGCACGAACCAAACTCTAAAGACGGAGATTATCTCACGTTGTGCCATGCACTGGCTGGCCGCTGGACTGATGGTGTCACTATTGGGAAACTGTTAGGTATCTAAAAATTACCACACAGTCCTTGATAACGGTTAGCTACACGGGTACACCTCATTTAATTGGGAAATGGGAACTTTAAAAAAATAGGAGTGGAAGTGTACGAAATAAAATAGGAAGAGAAAAACTTCAATGGTAGGTCTATATGGGCACGTACGAAGAATGAAGCAAGATAGAATCCCAAGAAGAGAATTCGAATGCACATGTGGGGAAGTAAGAAGAGTTGGACGCCCAAGAGATAGATGGAGGGCCCAAATAAAATGGAACGTTGAAGAAAGAGGGAAATCATGGGAGAGAATTATTGAAGAAAGAAGATGGGAGGATAGAAAGAAATGGAGAGAACTGGTAGAAATGCCTGTGGTACTGTCGGAACGACCACGAGGCAGGGAAAGTGGCGCCTGATTTCGGCGTCCTTCCTGTTTAATTTTATTGGAGAATACAATCATACAGAGTAAGGTTTACAAACAATTTATACAATACAAGGTATGAAGGCGAGATCCCTGGGGTTCCACGCGCAAGGTGGAGGCTCGGGGTTAAGGCTTCTATTTCTTAGGTTGTCCTCTTGACGTTCTCCTCGTCGTTCCCCTGCCTCCTGCGGCAGTCGTGTTCCTTGTGGAGCTCTGGTAGTTGGATCGCTGGTACATTGGTCGCGGAGGCGGTACATACCCCGGGGGCATGAAAGCCCCTGTTGCAGACGTGTTGGCTGATCCAAATGCATGCAGCGCTATTGTCCACCCTTGAGTGACGGCGGCTAACAATAGGGCACTGCGGTGTGTGACGTAAGCTTTTGTCGTTGCGTCAAGTACGTCCCATAGGCTGGCGAGAAACAGGATTGATGTGACATCGTGGTAGTCTCGCCCTTGAGGGGGCATCAAGGCATAGGCAGCTTGAAGTCTGGCGAACAAGGCTTTAGTCTTGGGTTCCGGGAACGATAACTGCGGGACATTCAACGTAGGTCGTAGTGACGGGAATGTCCAATCGTCTCCTACCGGTGTATACTCAACGTGAGGTACTTCTTGTACTTGCTTGGCCTGGCTTTGTAGTACGACTCGTAGAGCATCCCTAGTTTCCTCGTCGAGGAAGTTGGGATCTGGACGAGGTGGCATCTTGTCGTCCTGGTCAGAATCGTTGGAGAGAGAGGATGAGTCTGTTTTCCCACCTGGGCTGTCTGGGTTCTCGTCGTCGGACTTGGAATGGTCTTCCGGGAATAAGTAGTCCCTGATTCGTGGCAGGTGACCTGTCAAGAATCCTTGCAAAGGTGTTGTTGGAAGACGTAATCTTTTGGTGTTAGGTGAGAAGGAAAATTCGTCTGGTGAACCTGACCTGTTTGACCGTGGCGAAACCGATTTTGTAGTTGCTAGGCTTGCTGATGTGAGAGTAGTGTCTAGTACAGAGTCTTGATCAAGTGAGGTTCCTGCAGAGGAGCGTGGGAACCTTTCTTCAGTTGAACCAACCGACAACGTAGTTGCCCTGTTGTAGCGACGTGGGCACTGTGGGCTAGTGCAAGGCGTACGGTTTTGAAGAGAAGTCCGTACCACGTCAGACTGCAGAGCGAGCGGTGTCGCGGGCGATTGTAAATCGGGCTGTACAACCGCGTTTTCGCTATGCGCGATTGGAGATGGCTGGAACTGTGACTGTTCGCTATCGCTGCTCAGCAGTACTTGGTCAAGGGTGCGCACTTGGGGTGATGCCGATGCAATCGTAGTATTTGTACTATTGAGGGTTGTATTAACACTTTCACTAGTACTTACGTTAGCACTTGCACTGTCACTTAGTTTTGCTTGCGCCCTCGTAACTGGGCCTGGCTTAACTGGTGACGCCAGCTCCGATGGTGGCACAAAATTCGGCGAAGTGCCGTGAAGAAACGTAGCTGAATATCGTTGTTGTCTTTCCCTACCTCGCGGTCGCGTATTAGACTGTGCTGCGTATTGATGTCATAGAAGACATCGAAGTAGATGAGGAGGTGTTGAGCCTGGCTAGCAAGCACTGAAACACCACAGCCTGAGAAACTAGTGATATGTCACCCCCCAATCTGACTTATGTTGAAACCGGGTGTATGATTAATATTATTATAAAATGGGCTACTGTAGGTCTACTAGGGATGACATTGGGTAGGCCTACCCATTTATCCGCATCCAAACATTTTCCGAATCCATATGAAGGATTGTAATCTTCTTTGGGTACAATATTGAACAAAATTAAGCAACAACATTAAAACACTGCAAATTTTCACGAATTAAAAAGCTGTTCAAATTTGTAACTCACTAGGGCAGTTCAATGGCCACGACTTTTTCTTCCTCAAATTTGAAATGTTTTAATAGTTTGTTGATGTGCTATAGACAACGTGTGAGGTTTTGTATTTTAGTGACAAACACAACAATTTTATTTTGGACCCACCCAACTAAAGAAGTTCCCGGATTTATGTCTCGCGATTGGCTGAATCGATTAAAGGTTCAACTTGCACTCCCAACATCTTCTTCTTTTCATATGCCCGCATTTTTGGCTTACTTATTTCCTGGTTTTCCAGTAGAGACAGGTTTCTTTTTCCTCATAGTTCATGCCGAGCGGAAGGGCATCAATTTCGTCTTTAAGACTTGAACATCTCATCAGTAGAGGTATTTGTTTTTCGCTAATAGCGAAAATTTTGAATTAAAGTCGAAATTTGTGTTTTAAAAGCTATAAAGTCGAAATTTATGTTAAATGCTAAATAAAGTCGAAATGGATGTTTATCAAAGAAAAATTACATTGATTTTACCATTTTTAGCCAAGTTAGTGCTTTTATTACTGATAATTTATCTGAAATTGTAATGAATACCGAGAGAGGGGGTACATTTGAACGCGGGGCACATTTGAACATTTCAAATTTCCCACCTATCCAAGCCAAAAGTTGTAGTTTGACATTTTACCACCAGAGAGCACCACCAGACACACTTGCATGCATAATTTGACATGGAAGCATAGGATACTTTTCAAGCAATCTGCTAAACATGAAAATCAAGGGAAGTAACCAAATATTTATTTTGATATATATTTGAATATTTTAATATGATACAATCATGATACAAAGGTGATATTGGTTGATATTACTACCCTACTGGGTAGCTTAAAATGTGGAACTAGTGGAAAACCAATATCAACAGGTTGGTGGGAGATTTCAGCATGAAGGCCTAAAATGGTAAAAGGGGGCAGTTTTGAACAGAAACTGTGGGGCACATTTGAACACTACCAAAATGCCAATGTTCGTGACCTTATGCAAGTTTTTGGCTGGGCAGTATTATGAGGACATACAAAATTCTCTATGCCTAATAGAAAGTTAATTCTGGGATGTTGTTAATGCCATTCTAGTGCAGAATTATTGTTTTATTTGACTACCTAGTAGGCAGTAGCCTAGGCCACTTTTACACTTATGAGCAGCAATTCTAAACAAGAGCCTATAGTTGACTTTGACATTGAAGAAGAAGTCAACTCTGATGGTCTTGATGAAATAGAATCGGATTTGATCTTGAGTGAATTGAAAGTCAATGATTTTGTTCTTGTTCGCTACATTGGGAAACGGTCCTCTGTTCACTACGTTGGCCGTATTGAAGAGATTACCCCGGATATGGATGAGTTTCAATTCAAGTTCGTTTCTTGAGGAGAAAGGGTGATAGGGCTACATGGCATTTTGTTTTTCCGGAGAGGGAAGATTTCTGTCCAGTTGGTGGAGAGGACTTAATACTAAAATTGCCTCAACCAAGAATCAGTGGTGGCACGGAAAGAGCCATTGCCGTGATGACATTTCCTGTTGACATGTCACAGTTTGTTGTTAAGTAACTGTAAAATGACAATAAACTAGTTGCAAAAGTAAAATTTTTTTGTTGATTACAGTTATTGTAGACCATAAATTGAGATTATAAGCTTTGTTCAAATGTGCCCCAAAGCAGTTCAAAAGTGCCCCCCCGGGGGGGCGGTTTTGAACAATTTCGGAGTGTTGCAGATTAATTAATATTTTTATGTTGCTGTAACTACACAAAACTTTTGATACCATATTAATGTTGGCAAATGAATGCTGTAATCAGGTAAAAAAAATTGTAGCCCTACTTTATAAACATAACTGGTAATCTACAAAAATGTAAAAAGTGTTCAAAGGTACCCCCCTCTCCCCTACCTAGTCGTTCAAAGGTCCATATTATGGTAAATTTGTTTGTACCTGCTGTAATATAAGACTCGCGGGCATTGATTTATTTTTAAATTGATACTTTGTTTGCATATTTGTGAGGAATTTATGGAAGAAAATCATATCATCGAAATAACATCGAAATTTAAAAATCTAAAAGCTAAATTAGGAAAATAATAAAACTATTTTCAAACATCTCTACTCATCAGATGCTCTCTGTTCTGTTCTTCCTTCCCACATAGACCGCAGGTACTGCTATCAGTGATTCCTATCCGATGTAGGTGCTTTGCAAGCAGATCATGTCCTGTTTGAAGTCTAAACTGTGCAGTAGCTGTTGGTCTATTTTCATGATGTTTGACCTTTCCAGTAGTTATATTTTGCCATGCTTTTCCTTTCCCTTTATCAATCCACTCTTTTTGCACTCTCCTCTTGGTTGCTGTGCTAAGATGTGCCTTTACCGATGAATGTGACAGATTCTTGACTACTTGGGGCATTTTGCCCAACATGGCTTGAAGGCTTTGTTACCAGGCAAACGCGCAGGGTCAAGTTCCCACTCGTCATAAGGATTTGTTATTGTATAAGGAGATAGGATTGGTTTAGTCATAAGAAATTGTTTAAAGGCGGATCCACACAAAAACATAACACGTAGGCCTAAACATGAGGTTTAACGTGTACAGTCGTAATGTTGGAACATAGTACCAACCAAGTAACATTGTAGGCCTACCGTACTGGCATTCACTCAAATGCACTAGTTTTAAGACATGGTTTTAATGCATAAGACACTCTTTTAATGCGTAAGAAAGTTTAACTTTTTTCAACTTTATGACAAAACCTTATGCTTACGTACAAAAAAGTTGAGTCGAACTAGCATCTACTTTGAAAGGCTTGACTACTACAGTCAATTACGCTTCTGTAATAGATAATATATATAAAGTTGGCAGGACTAGGAGCATTATTTGCATAATTACCTACGTATCAACATCGATTGGAAACATTATATTATTAATAATAACCTTTATTATAACCTACGGTAGGCCTACGAATCCTTCTTCAATCAAAGTTCTCTCTGTTCTCACTCTGCAAAGAACTTAGAAGACACTGACACATCTTGGCCTAAATTCTTTGTGCTTACGTATCTATGGGTACCGGCGCACTTACAGACTACGCGTTAAAACTAAAACCTTAAGTGTTATGTTTTTGTGTGGATCTGCCTTAAAGAGCTTGTAACAACAAAATTCTTACAACGTACCAATCAGATGTCAATAATCCTAATGACGGACCAATCAAAAGGAGTAGGCCCTAACTTCATTATGACAGGCTGGCAAATAAAACTTTACTAACCAATCAGGATATTGGACTTCTTATGACTTTAAAACGATTTCTTACAAAGCACTAGGACACAGTAGGCCTAGGCCCTACACAGGAGACTGTCACCGATTGCGGCCACCTATGTTTAGCGACAAACATTTGTGCATTACTGGTGACAGTCGCTACCAGCCTGTTCAGTGGCATATCTTGGGCAGTGTTCGGTCTCTGTGTAACTGGGTTTGAAGCGGCCCCTAGCCTATTTAGTTAAGCCTAGGCCTACAACCAATTGCTTGTCCACCAGCTTAATAATTTGTTGTGTACGGCTAGGGCTATAGGCCTAGACAGTAAAGGCCGATGCACAATTGCTCGGTAACGAGAACGAGAACGGGAAGACGCTAACGTTAAGGGCTTTGATGCACAATAGCCCGTGAAGCAAGCCGACGGGAACAAATCAAATAATAAGTGTGTTAATTATATTTTGTTGTTTTGTTATTCCGCTCATGTTTATTCAATTTATTTCGCATATTACTCGCGTATAAACCATCAATCAGTTGATAAAAAAGTTTTAGGACGTGCACATCTTGATTCCGATTGGTTCCGGTAACGTAAACTTGGTGATGTTCCCGTTGTCGTTGCCGGGATACGGGAACGACCGGCAACGGGAAGCTTTATTGTGCATCGTGTCGTAAGTGAACGTGTGATTCAACTTTCTTCCCGTTCTCGTTGTCGTTCTCGTTGTCGTTACCGGGCAATTGTGCATCGGTCTTAAGACCTGCAGAGTGCAGATAGGCCTAAGCTTAACACCCCTCAACCCTCAAGACAAAGTCCTAAGGCTAGGGCCTACAAAAAGACCAGTACCAGTAATAGCTACACAAACAAATAAGATTACCTTGAGCCATTAAACAGCTCAATACAAAGTGAGCGTCACTCCCATGATGTTCTTCTACCGACAGCAGTTTCCCAGAGAGGTCAGAACCAAGAGCCCCACACAGAGCAGCTGCCATTTCAAATAAGTGAGGTTAACTTTTGAACAATTACTTGGCTTAGCCCAAGTTTACCTCAACCATATTGATGATTATGTTTTGGAGTTGGAAATATTGATTACGCTACTTGAAACAAAATATCTCAAGGGCAAATAATAACATCAAATGCTAACATTCCAGGCAAAACAACGAAGAAACGTCAACTGTTGTACTTCCATCCGCCATTTTTCATACAGCTGACTCTAACTTCCTTCCGGTCGAAACAGGTAGTTCATTTATCGCTAAGGCAGTGTTACACCAAACCACCCAAACTAATCACTAGGTTCGTTTTTTTGTCCTGCACTGCCGTCGCTGGTGCAGGGTGTAGAACACCAAACGTTTTTCTGTCCCCGTGCAACCACTGCGGCGTTATTTTGTCCAGTGTAAACTTACACTTTACCGCGGTGTAACACCAGCTCCAGAGGTGAGTGTGCGGTGTAGTGCAGTGAAAAGATGGCGGCAACTTAAATTGAACTGTGTTTTAACGTAATGTCAACATTTCTTGTAGGCTTTATACCAGAAATAATATCGTTTTATATTACATACATTACTTATTTCATACAAACGTAAATAGAAATCAAAATTGTACAGAATTATTTAACTGATCAAATGATGCTACACCAAAGCGTTTTTTTTGTCTTGCTGTAGTGTTACTACACTATCGACGTTTTCCGGTCTACACCCTACACCAGCACCACAGAAAAGTGCAGGACAAAAAAACGAACCTAAAAGGTTACACGATATGGCGGTGGAATGATTTGAAATTCCCGTTGAAAACGAACTTGAACGAACACGAAAGCTGTACAAACGAACGCGTGTACCGACTTGGTACCGACGGGTCGACCGACTCCCTACTTCCGACCGCGCTTTTGTGTATTCTCGTGTTTGGGTTTGGCTTGTTCTGGCCCTTACTTCACAATGTTAAAGTTAGATGTCAAGGAAAAACTTCAAAATTTACACGAGTATGCAAATAAACTTTCACTCGATTTAGAAAACACTGCAAAGGTAAGACAGAAGGGCCTTATCTAGGCCTACTAGACAACAATAACATTGGGTTCAAGCCTAGCTAGGCCTCTAGGCTAGGCCTAGGCCCTAGATTCTGCTCCCGACATTTGGAGAGTTTCATGAGCTTGGCCTTGGCCTTCCGACTAGCCTAGGCCTAGGCTCCTACCCACCCCCAAATAATTAATGTCGCCCCGAATTTGTCAATCTGTCAGCTTCGGTCTGGGTCTAGGCCTAGGGCCCCTAGGCCTAGTGCCCAGCCTAGGTAGGCCAGGGCCTACCCATACAGATACAGAAATAACCAGGGCCTTACTGGCCTAGGCATACATAGAGCCATAAGGCTAGGATAATCGTTGTGTTTATTTTAACGGAGTGGATAGTTCGACGGTCAGCCCAGCCGTATTACTAGGGCCTAGGCCTAGGCTAGGCTAGCCCTAGTGCAAAATTTGTCATACGATTATGCCCAGTTCACATAAAGTTGTAGTCGTAGTCCTAGTCACAAGCAATGGTAAAGTATAGGGAACATGTTGTATGGTTTAGTCTTAGTCACAGTCGTAAGAAAGATGAAAATTTTCATCTTTCTTATGACTAAACAACAAATTCTTACGACGAGCGAATCAGAGCTTGAAACGTCACTTAGCCCCACAACCGACCAATGAGATGATACCTAGGCCTACTCGAGTCAGTTGCGCTACTAGGCTACAATTGAGAGACTTTCCGGTTCCTGTTTCTATCAAGGTTTTACGTAGATGACGTCACATCCAAATGCCAAAGAGCTTCGACAATAAATGACCATCTTTACGCGAAGTTCTTTGTTCGATGAGCGTAGCGAGCGAAGCGAAGATTCCATTTTACTACACTGGAGAAAAAAATCCGGAATGTTTTTTTTTTCTTTTTTTATCTGTAGGCCTATGTATTATTGTGTTTGTTAACACGATTCCGGCTGAACCGATACTCCAATTGTGATGAAATTTTATGGAGGCCTTCAAAATCTCTGAACTTAGAACTGCCACGTTTTTGAGCGCAATCGGAAAATTATTTCTCATGAAAATCGCAATTTTACGATTTTTTTTATTTAAAAAAAACATGCTTAATTCGATTCTAATGGTTTTTTCACAGAACCTTAATTTCATAAATCAAGATATTCGTGTGAAATTTGAGCGCAATCAAAAAATTATTTCTCGTGAAAATCGAAATTTTAGTTTTTTTTCTTTTTTTAAAACAATTCTTTGACTTAATATGACACCTACATGCTTTATAACTATTGTAATGATTTTTCACAGAACCTTAATTTTATGAATTAGGCCTAGGCCTAATATTATTCGTGTAAAATTTGAGCGCAATCGAATAATTATTTCTTATGAAAACCGCAATTTTACGATTTTTTTCTTTTTTAAAATTACGATTAATAAAAAAAAAGTTAATTTTTTATTTAATTTAATTTAAAAAAATTCTTCGACTTAGGTAGTAATAATTTTTTCACAGCTGTTCCATGTGAGCTGCCATGGCAGCTCAATGCACAAATAACGCTCATCCAACAACGCGGCTGGACTTAAGCGTTTTCCTAGTTAAAGCCATTGCTTGTGACTACGACTACGACTCTCTGTGAACTGGGCATTATCGACGATAGGCCTAGGACCTACCACCTAACTAGGGTACTTCTTCGGTTCAGGGACCCAACTTTGTTTTCATGCTTATTTCATGCTTTTTAGAATCACTTAAAACTATTATTACAAAACTTAAACGTTGCTGTAAACTGGTGTGTGAACCTCACCACGGCGCTTCGCTCGCCCTCCCCCCCCCCCCCCCACCTAGGCTTGTCCTAGCAAAAATTGTTTTGGGGCCCCTGAACCGAATAAGTGCCCTAACTAGGCCAATGGCTTCAAACGTCACAGCGCAGCGTGGCAGAGTGGTAGCGCGTCCGAATTCTATGCGAAAGGTCGGCAGTTCAAATCTTCTTCAGGTTGTTTTTTTTTTTTTTTTTACCATTCCACCCTATTTAGGTCCATGTTTTTCTGCACATAATTTCACTACATTCGGCCTCGTCGCGAACGCAATCCGCGATGCATAGAGATAGATAATTAAAGTGTTTATAAGTGCTAGGCCTATTTGAAGAAAAAGCCTTATCTCTACTGTAACACCTTGACATGATTGTAGGCAGCCTAAAAAAATAATTTTTTTAAAACAACGCTTATATTTAAATGGGTATAATCTTAATTTGACGGGAAAATTATTTTACATTAAATTTATGATTTTCCTTTTTCTAATTGATTATTATTATGTGTTTACTTGGTTTTTGGGCGCGGAAAGTAGTTTCTGGACTTATTTAATCACTTTTAGTTTGATTGAATAACACACGCAATCCCTACCCCTGAGCCCTACACAACACTCGCACATGTCACTGTCACTTCATGGTACGCTATGTTATGTTGTTTGTTACATTAAATTTATTATCGCTTTTGTAAATGAATATAATAATGTATTTATTTTGCGCGGAAAGTACCTTTTGGATTTATTTGATCACTTATAGTTTGCTTGAAACACTCGCACATTTCACTAGTCACTTGTCGGTCAGCCATGTTGTAGTGTTACCAACCATTTTTGTTAAAGTTCTCTACCAACCTTTTACATTATATTTTGGTTTGGTAAACCTGTAGTAAAGGACTTTCAACACAAAAGTACTTTCGCCTAAAATAGCGACGTTAAAGGTTTAGAAGGTACTTTAGATTTAAAACAGCAACGTTAAAGGTTTTGTAGGTGGAGTATTAGCCGCTATAATACCCACGTTTTTTTTTTTATAGATTGTTGGAAAGCCTACGATATTTGTGTTTTGTGAAATTAGCTGTATTGGTGTTTTTGAGTTGGTATTCGTGTTGCCTTCTATGGTAACCGGAGTCAACTTCACACAGTGTGGGCGGGGCGTGGCCCTGGTCTGTTGTGAGTTGTTACGTAGGCCTAGAGAAAAATTAGTTTTTTAATTGTAAATATTCGTTGAAATTTGTTTCCGCGCATTTATTTTGTGTTTACTATAAAATATTGATGTTTTGGAAAAAAAAAAAAAAATTGATAAAAAATAGCATTTCCGTCAAACTAGTAGAGTTCCATTTAAATGTACGAAAAACTAAAAAGTAAAAAATAAATTTTCAGCCAAAATTTTTTTGCCTTACTCGGAAAATAAAAGCGTTGGGCACTTTCCCTCCATCAACAACAAAATTCTGTAATCTATGTCAATACCGTAGGCCTAAGCGCCCAACGCTTTTATTTTCCAAGTAGGGGCCTAAGGCAAAAATTTGTTGTCTGAAAATTTATTTTTTACTTTTTAGTAGGCCTAGGCCCTACATTTAAATACAAGCGTTGTTTTAAAAAAAAATATTTTTTTCATGTAATATTATTTTATGTTTTTTAGTCTTAATGATTGTTGTAATGGAATATGTGCACGGGACTTGTCCGAATTTCTGCATCTGGTTGGCCCATCCTCACTAGCTGTGACTAATTTCCCATAGGCCTATGAAGCTTTGTTTGATTAATTAATTATGATTACTTAATTGATTAACTAGTGAATGTGATAAATTGATTCATGTGTTGGCATCAAGAATATAGCCTACGTCTTGTGTGAAAAATTTCAGCTCGATCGGGCATTGGGAAGTGGGTGAAATATCGAATCCCATATAAAACTTTAATTATTAATTAAGATGAATTAATTGATTAATTAGTGAATCTGTTAAAATTGATTCATCTATTGTCATCAAGAATACGTATGTGTGAAAAATTTCAGCTCGATTGGACATTGAGAAGTGAGTGAAATATCGATTATAAGATTCCGTCCAGACAGACAGACAAACACATGAAGCTAATTTAGGCCTAAGCGTTGTAAAAAGGCAACGTCACGGTGTGTGATTTTTTTATTATTAAAAAAAACAAAAATCATGACTAAGGCTATTTATTTAAATCAGATTTTTTCGATTTTTTTCGATTTAAATCAGATTTTTATTGATAGGTAAATCAACAATATCAGTGTTTCAAAACTTGTCAAGTTGGCGAGCGGATTAAATCCTTTCACAAGCGTTTCAAAAAATATAGGCCTAATTAAAAAATTATTGGATGAGCGTAGCGAAGATTCCATTTCACTACACTGGAGAAAAAAATCCGGAATGTTTTTTTTTTTCTTTTTTTGTATTTTTGTCTGTTTGTTAACACGATTCCGGCTAAACCGATATTATTATTTCTTATTAAAATCGCAATTTTACGATTTTTTCCGATTTTTTTTTAATTCCTTCAATTTATAACACCTATGCTTTATCCGATTGTAATGATTTTTTCACAGAACCTTAATTTTATGAATTAATATATTCGTGTGAAATTTGAGCGCAATCGAAATATTATTTTTTATGAAAATCGCAATTTTAAGATATTTTTTTATTTTTAAAACACTCTTCAAACACCTACATGCATTAGGCCTATCCGATTGTAATGATATTTTCACAGAACCTTAATTTTATGAATTTATATATTTGTGTGAAATTTGAGTGCAACCGTAAAATAATTTCGCATGAAAATCGCAATTTTACGCTTTTTTTGTTTAAAAAAACATACGCTCATCCAACAACGCGCCTGAAAAAGCGTTTGCGAAGCTTCCTAGTTTTAAGGAAAACTTTGCTTAAATTAGTTAGGAACTCTTGTGTTTGTTGCTCAAAATGAAGAAAAAGTGCATTTGATTTAGGCCTAATCAATGATTTTTATTAGCCCTAAATAAATCTAAATCATTTGATTTGGGCCTAAATCTGATTTAAATCATAAAACACCCTGACCAACGTTAAAGGTCTTGAAGGTTTTTTTGTTACTAAAATAGCAAAAAAAGGCAACGAAAAAGGACTTTCTTTTAAAATAGCAACGTTAAAGGTTTTGAATTTTTTTTTTACTACATCAAAAAAAGAACGGCGAAGGACGACACTTTTATCACGGGGTCAATCAAATCATTGGCCGTACGACTATCCACAGCCTTATTTTAAAGCCTTGTTGCAGTCGATGACCCGCTGTTGATTGTTTGATCGTTGGCATGTTGATTTATCTCCCTTTGTCCTCTCGTACCCCTCTTTTCACCCTAGGCCTACTTCCAAGTTTCTCCTATTTATTTCTTCGGGTTGTTTTCTCCAGGTGGCTTCTCTGGTTCTCCAATGGGCAGAGATTTGAGCCATGTTTGAAAGACTTTTGAGATATTTATCCCCCACTAGGCCTACCCCCCTCGTGGAGACCATTCTACTCGACCGCTGTCCTTGGCATGAATAAGTGTTTTCCCACATCCTCTGGCTGTGTCGTACTTCCACCCATGATCCCCACTTGCCTTGTAAGTTGCTCTCGTTAGTTCCACTTAGTGCCATTTTGGTTGAATATTAATTTGTGCAATTGCACTTGGAATCAACATTACATGCCTCCAGTATGTTGCAGTGGCATGGTAGGCCTATAGGTAAATACAGCCTGCATTGAAGACTGTCTTTACAAACTGTGCAGAAGTAGTCGAGTGGCAAAGAAGGCAGTGAAAACACTGGCTGGTCTTGTCTTGTCTTCTTTCAAGATGGGGAAGATCAAAGATTATTCTGTCTAAATCAAATCAAGTCAAGCTTTATTCCTTCATCATTCATAAATAGTCTACAATTCAATTACCTACCGACCATGATAAAACCTTAAAAATACCGAAGGTCTAGTAAGTTTTGTAAATAAAAGACTACAAACAATACCATGCGTATGTTTCAACACATTCAAGACTGTTCCAACTGTCCCCGGTCTGTTACAGACCCCTATCAGTAGGCCTACTCTATGAGAATATAATTGTCAAGTATTTATTTCCATATTACTAGACACCTACAGGCACGTAGGAACGTTTTGAAAATATGGGGGGGGGGGGGGGCAAATTTATTAGCAGATTTTGTGGGTGGCAGCTGGGGTCTGGGGGCAAAGCCCTAGGTGCCACTGAGGTCCATATTACAACTTTTTTATGGTTGAAATATTTCGAGATAAATCATTTCATGACATTTTTATAAACACTAGGCCTAATTCCACTTCCTTATTAACCTTACCTCCTATTCCATGTAGGGGCTAGGGTTCCCATACATCCCGCTTTCTGCGAGACTGTCCCGATATTTACAATTAAGTCAGGCTGCATCCCTCAAGACATTCAGGCAGGACAATACAATACAATTATTATTTAAGTTTAGTTTGATATAGGGATGGGAAAAAGCGTTTAATTTCGTAAACGTTTAACCCCTTGAACTAATCGCGTTTAAACGTTTAAACGTTCAACCCCTATTTTCTAAAAAAAAAAAAAAAAAAAAAATTTTTTTTTACAAATTTAGGTTGGCAGAGACCTAGGTTTAATAACAAAACTCGTAATTTTGTACTTATGACCGGCCGACGAATAATGAACAACGGTTTTATTCTCACTCTTGTATTAAATGACCTGGCACTTCCACCATGTGTAACAGACAAGATGTCTTAATACAGCCTGGGACCCGGCACCTCCACCAAAATTGAGCATTTTTAGAAAATTATCGGCTTAATCTGTTAGCTCGTGTTTGTGTAGGCTCCAAAAGTGATAACAAAATAACATTTCATAATTTTATTTTTTATTTTTTTTACTAGGCCTAAACGTTTTGTGAATTTAATTAACTCTAACCGTCCACTAAACGTTTAAACGTCCCATCCCTAGTTTGATACTTTGAATAATTAGCCTAATGTCGGCCCACCTAATGAATGAACATAACCGGTATTCTACGGTATGTAGGCCTACCCATACCAGTACCGGTAGGCTTAGGTTTCTGTAAAACAATACAATAGGCTATATGAACGTGACTAGATAGAGCCTACTAAGCATACTTGTTGTAATAATGTCATATTTTAATGTTTTGTAGGATATTACAAATTGGTTCAATGGTCTCGCAACCCAGCATCAAGATTCAGGGATCGCTGGTCAAAGCGGCATTCAGTTTCCGAAGACACCATTGGCCACTCGTAGGACAAGGAAGAAACCAAAAGTTGAAACAATCGCTGAAGACGATGGTATGCTACCTGGGATTATAATTGGATGAGCAAAGCAAAGACTTCAATTTCACTTACCCTGTTAATAAAATAATAATATTATTATTAATAATAATAATAATAGTAATAATATGTCCCCCGAAACCCCCCTAACCAACCTAACCACACGTACAACTTAGGGGGTCCCGATAATGAACAAATACCTTAAATGTCCCAGGAAGCAACAATTTTGTTTCAAAGTAAATGACATAAAGAGATGCGGTGCCAACAGCTTACCTCATAGACATCCCATATAATTGGCTAGACTAGCAGTCAGCGGTCCACTTCCGGGACAATGGGAAGCCATCTTGAATGGGTGAGTTTGCATGTTAATTGGCTTGTTCACTGCGACTTTTACTCACCACGCTGCGCTATTGTACTAACCCCCCACCGCCGTCTAGATGCCTGTAAAGACGGATGTAGAGTGTAGACGGCGGTGATAGCCCAACTTGCGGGTGTCATGGCTGCTCATAGCTGTCAGCAGCCTACTGTTTTTACTGTCAGTTTGCATAGTTTTATGTTGAAAGCAAAATGTCCAATTGCTGTGTGTATTCGTGTAAGGAGAGAGGAGGGCATACTGTCGTGTTTATTACTACAAATAAATACAATCACATAATATACTGACAATTGTGTCTTTATTAGGCCTCCTGCCTACGTAACCTCTCTCATGTCAACAAATCAACACTGGCTAGGACTAAGCCCTAGGCTTTGCTGAGGCGTATGCAAGTAGGGCCTAGGCCTATACTTGCTAATTTATAATACCATGATATTGATATGCCTAGGTCTACATCTAATGCTGAAGAAAAGCCTAGGCCCTAGTCCTTAGTAGCCTTATTCCAAGTAGGCCTAGGTCTAATCTCAATAACAGTGCTAGGCCCCAGGTTTAGACATCAACGGCGCCATGTGCTTTCAGCTCTTATTTTAATTTTCCTATCGTTCACGTTTTCATTGTTTAAAAGTTTAAACAAACAAAATATGCTATTGAACAAAATTACTTGAAATAGGCCGTACGACTACTTACGTAAAACCATTGATTAAAGAAGGAATGGTAAAACAATACGTAAACAAACAATTGAGGAAGCATACAGATTTGACAATGCAGAGCCTGCTATACATAGTTTATTTCAAACACCGCCACGGTCTTTGGGCAGGGTCCACTAGATACCTAACAAGCAGCTCGGAATAAGTATCTAGTGGACCCTGGTTTTGGGGGTTAGTGCAGTGGCGCGATCTGCGTGGAGCTTTGCGTGAACAAGCCAATTAGATAGGAGCGATTAATCGAAAAAATATTTTTAAAGATGGCCGCCAGTTTGGCAGGTGAGCGTATCAGACTTTAACACCAAATGATTACTAAATTCCCTTATGCAATAACTTTGCATTGTTTCTGTTTGTTCAATACCATGCTGCACAAGCTAAAACCATATCAAACAATCCAGTAAAATACTTTATTGCATGAAAAAAGCATAAATTAAAACGCCAAACCGCCATCTTGAATGGGTGAGATTGACGCTTCAATTTGGTACACTCGCGCCTGTGCGGAGGTATTGGAGACTGCGTATCTAGCCTACTATAGGGTGTTAAGATATCTATGGCTTACCTTAAATGGAGTAGGCACGCCGCAAAAGATAACATAAACACATAAACAAATAAACTACATCATCAAAACGTTTTCGGTCCACGTGACCTTCCTCAGTGAGTGTAGAGTGTAAAAAAGTTTTAGTTTCAACTCAGTCTCTCTCTCTACACTCACTGAGGAAGGTCACGTGGACCAAAAACGTTTTGATTATGTAGTTTATTTGTTTGTTTGTGTTTATGTTATCTTTCGCGGCGCGCCTACTCCATTTTAGGTAAGCTATTGGCACCCCATCTCTTTATGTCATTCACATGATCCAGCCTTTTGGCATTCCTTTCAAACACATAATTTTGCTTCAAAGTTTAACACTGTAACAAAACTTAACCTATATGGGGATACCTAAACAAAGTATAGAAAAATTCCCATCACTATTCACTAGGCACACAGCAAATATTGGCTCTTGAAACTTATAGTACATAATATAAAACTTGAGTTCCACCTAGCACATCATTCAACGTTGATGGCGCGCCAGTAATGCACGCAAGTCTATTGCAGGCGTGGCCGCAGTATGAGCAATCTGCAGTCTAAATTATCATTATTTTATTTATTTATTATCATGAGCAGCAAATTGTACTGACTTGTGAATGGAATGGTTGAGGGTTGTTTTGACTTTTGAAGGTCTCATTCCTTTAAACTTTTAAGACACTGTTATTATCCCAATGTAGGCCTACGTCCCTAATCGAAATATGATTTACTCCACAGAGGTTGTTGAGTTTGAGCCGAGATATCCCTCGAATCGAAGCACCGAAGTCAGTTTCATGAACGTTTCGACTGCAAGCACTCGGTCCAATCGTAGCAGCTCGCGGGCGGCTTCCAAGGTGAGCGATGATTGGGGGTCCTAGTCCCATTTAATTAGCATTAATACACAAATGGTAATTTGATTATGAATAAATTGTTAAATAAGCCTAATCACTTCTAAAGTTTTACTACAAAAATTATGAAAATAATCAATTTTGGTTCTTGTGTAATAAAATGAATAATGATCCAAACTACTTTGCATAATGACCACACCTAATTTAATAAAATTATCATTGTTATATATTTTTTTAAATATACCTGCTGCCTATATTTTCACATGGTAGCCCTACCTAACTACTTAGTCATAAAAGTTAAAACACTAATTTATTTCCAGAATGCTTACCTGAAGATCAACGCACAATCAAAGCAGACGTTGAACTCGAAACTCCGTCGCCCTACGCGCTCGAAGCCGGCCGTTAACTATAACATTTCAAAAGAGTTGGTGATACAATTGACTCGTGTAGAGGTTCGATCAAATAGATCCCGTCGTACCAAGGAAAAGGCCGAACTCGTTGAATGTCTGACGGATGAAGATGAAATCACCGAACTCGTTAAATGTCGGAAGCGGACGTATGAAGAAGAAATCGCCAAACTCGTTGAATCTCGGAATCAGGCGGACGAAGAAGAAATCAAACAACTAAAGTTGATTTCATCACCGGATCTTTTCTCGGAGGACGACGACAAGAACGACGATGATGACGAGTGGAAAGCACCCACGAAGAAAGTTCCCGTGTCTAAACCGCCGCCGAACCGGTACAACAAGGATAACGTAAAGAAGAGAGTGATGGCGTACGAACAGATGGGCGCGCTGAGTGAAGAGGTGTCGCCAGCGCACGCTACGCAGGTAGTTGGGGCCACGAGAGTCACGCGCACCAAGACACGAGCACTCGCGGACCAGAAAACCAAAGAGCAGACGCTTGTTGTAAGTAGACCCATACTTTCATCTTGACATGTTTATTAACCCCTTGAACGCTTTAGCAGGTACTACTAACCATGTTCTGCACTGATATGTGTGTGTGAGAGTTTAGAATGGCACGCAACTTATCTGTTTTTACACATTTAGGCCTACTACATTGTTGGCTCAAATCAATCTAAAAATAAGATTAAGAAGGCACTTCCTGCTGTAAGTTGCCCTATTTTGCCCATGTTATTTGTCTTAAAACATGTACGCCTAGGCCTACTCTTGTAAAAAAGATTTTACCAATGAATGTTTAAACTTTAAAGACTAGGAAAACGCTAAAGTCCCGCCGCGTTGATGGATGAGCTTTTTAAAGTTTTTAGTTTGCGTGGGATGTCTTACTTTTGCAAGTGCTTTGTTTTGTTGCCTACGCATTGTAGTGATTGTTGTCAAGTTTCTATTGTTTATTGTCAATTTTTATTATTTACCGTAAAAAACTTATATTAAAAGCTTTATTTCTATGAATTCTGGCTAACTTTTTCAACTTTTTCTTTTAAAAGGTAATACATCACCATAACCTCAATGTCCATGTATAATATGAACGTTGTAGCCCCACCCGTTTGGTCAGAATTGGACCAAATGGCACGAAAATATCGCACAAAAAATCAAAAAACTTATATTAAAAGCTTTTTTTCTATAGATTCTGGCTAACTTTTTCAACTTTTTCTTTAAAAATGTACTACATCATCATAACCTCAATGTCCATGTATAACATGAACGTTGTAGCCCCACCCGTTTGGTCAGAATTGGCCCAAATGGCACGAAAATATCGCACAAAAAATCGAAAAAAAATCGTAAAAGTACGATATTCATGAGAAATATTTCTTCGATTGTACCCAAAAACAATACACCTCTAAGTTCAGAGATTTCGAAGGTCCTGTCAAATTTTCATCAAGATCAGATATGCCGTTTGCCTGGGAGAGAGTTAACAAACAGACAAAAAAACAAACAAAAAAAAAAAAAAAAAAACAAAAAAAAAAACACCCGAGCTAAATTTTTTGGGGGGTCAGTGAAATTGATGTCTTCGCTTCGCTCATCCAATAATGCGTTAGCTATATAGCCCTACTTTCAGGGTGCGAATTGACGGCTTGACAGAGAGGGGTATAGTATCTGTATAGTATAGTATCTGCATAGGATGTAAGTGGTCGGCAACAATTAAAAAAAAAAAGTATTATTGTTCTCGAGATGGCCTTAGAAGCGATCTGAGGTAGTATTTTGAAAGGATAAATAGTCCATTGGTAGGCCTAATGTTTATTAATGTACAAACAAACACTTCCTTGTTAGGAATATGTGTAACTAAATTGACAAGGGTGTGAAAAGCGGTACAAGATACATCTCTGCCGGTGTGGCACAAGGCACCATCACCGCCCCAACTATATTCAAAATTGCAGTCAACGGAGGAATTAAGCTGGTCAAGATCCTGCCAGGAATCTATGTCAAGGTCTACGCTGACGACTTCTTTGTCTATGTCACAGGCAAGAACCTCGGCGGCCTGCAGATAATACTCTCCACCGCATTAAGTATGTTGGTTGGCTGGCTTGCATCCCGTCGCTTCATGGTGAACCCTAACAAATCGTGTTACACGGTCTTCACTTTTAAACACGAAGACCCCACCCTCGAGCTGTACATCGGGGGACAGCAGCTCAAAAAAGAGGAGCACGTCACCTACCTTGGAGCCATCCTCGACAAGAAGCTCACCGGCAAGGCCCATTCCGAGAAAACTGCTGAGAAGGCTAAAAAGAGACTGCGTCTGATGCAACGTGCGGCCGGAGTGTCCTGGGGAGCCAGGATTGACACACTGGTTCTCACCTACAAGACCTATGTGAGTCCGGTCCTTGAGTACGGAGCAGAAGTTTTTTGTCACCTCGGCGCAGCATAACCTTGATATTCTCGGCAAAATCCAGAATCGGGCCCTTCGACTAGCCAGCGGTGCAGTAAAGACAACACCGGTGGGAGCAATGGAAGCCTACTGTAAAGTAGAGCCCCTAATACAGTCTAGACTAGAGCAGAAAGCCATCATACTGCATGAAAAACTGGCGAGAATTGACACATCTTGGCTAGCCTTTCCAACGGCGAGCGCAGCAGGACACACAAATTTTGCCCAAAAGACAACACTCCTAAAAACGGAGCACTGTCCGGCCTCGACAAAAGCTTGCCAGCCTAGATGTCAATAGCCTTCCAAACTCAACCATCAAAATTGACTTCAATCTTCAAGTGGAAGGTATGGGCAAGAAGGAGGAAAAAAGCCAGTCTGAGCTGAAAGTGCTCATCGAAGCGCATCTGAAGAAGCACTATCCAATATCCGAATGGGTGCATGTCTTTACGGACGGCTCCCGAAAAAGCTCGGGGAGGAATACTGGCTTTGGCTTCCATTGCATCTTCTTTGAAGAGGCGCACCCGATGGCACCAGGCTCGAGCATTTTTGATGCAGAAATAAATGCCATCTCCAGAGCAGCAGAGAAAATTGCAGAAACACCAACCTTTCCACTCAAAAAGACAAAATTTGTCATTATCTCTGACAGCAAGGCCGCCATCAAGAAGATCTGTCAGATGGGAAAATGTGAAGAAGCCTCCCTGTCTCTTAAAAAGAGTTTAATAAAAAATGTGATGCATGGAAAAGTGCTTAAAATTCAATGGGTGCCCAGCCACTGCAACATCGGCAACGAGATGGCTGACGCGCTAGCCAAGTTGGGCTCAAAGAAGTCTGCCCCTGACACGGCGAGTATCTCCTACAACTCTGCCAAAAACCTTGCCAAGGAGGGCCTCAAGGCATCCTATGGAAGACTTCAAGAGGCCAAGATGTATCACAAACCATGGCGGGACGAGGTCCTCAAAGGGCCAGACAAATCCTGGACAAGAAAGGTGGCAACAGCGCAGTTCCGGCTGGCCACAGGACATGACGTCCTGCAGCACCACCTCAGTCGATTTCAAATCACAAAGGAACCAGCAACTTGCAAACTATGTACATCGGGTTTTCAGGACAGAGCGCACCTCTTCAGCTGCGCCGCACTTAAATCTGACATTGACGCCCTGCCAAATAACCTGAGCGGGCCAGAGAAGGAAGCACATATTTACTGGATAGCCAGGAAGAAAAATGATTGAAAAATCAAGCTTTCGGCATAGGAAAAAAAAAAAAAAATGACACATTATTAACCCATTGAGCCACCAGTTGATTTTGCTTATTTTGCCCGTACAGATCCAGTTAAATCCGTATTACGGGGGATGGCACCCGGCCGCACCCTGCCTTCGGGCCGAAATCGCATGAATGCACAAAATTGAAGGCCTAGGCCTATTGTTTTTAGTTCATATGCTTTGCTTTTCTAGTTTTTATACCTGCAAGCCCTAGGCCTAACCCTACTTGTGTCATCGTCTTATTTTATCTTGGTTAGAAGTACTCTAGTCTTCATCCACATCATTATTATCGCTTGCATCATTTGCAAGCAAATCAACAACACTTCCTGAATTTCACAATATATCACGCTCATTGGAAATTCAGCACAATCGCCTTCAGATTCGCCATCTCGTAACATTCAAGAGCTTTACGTCAGTTTTACGAAGTAAACAACAGCTGAGAAGCCTATTTCTATTACGGCGCACCGCCTTGACAATTTGTAGGCCTTCATATTATTTGTAGTCGTCTGTGAAATGGCCGTGTTCGAGAATTTATCAGGAAAAAAACTCAACCACGTCGGTAAAAGTTTCAGCCTCCATATAGTGCTGCTATCTGTGTGAGATTGACTGAACTACGCCGGTTTGGCGCGAATTCGAAGACGAACGGAACGGACACGGAACTGTTCCGTATGTCCGTTTTTGGGTCACACTCGTGGAATACGGAACGGTTCCGTAAGTCGGCTCCAATGGGTTAATGAGATGGGTATCCATCCAGAGGTGGGGATTTAGCCACTGGCATCCCCAGCGGGGACACATATTATATATACGTAGTTTATTTAATTTAGGCCTTACAGTAATATGTGTGTGTCGGCTCCGAATGTGATTACATTTAATTAATGTGGTGACATTTAAACATGTTTTAACTTTTAATTAGGTAATTTTTTTAAAAAGTTAAATAGATTTAGTAATTTGGTAACCTCTATCCGTCCAGTAAATGTTTATAAACGTCTGGTCCCTGATTTCAGGATCAGGAAACTCTTCATAAGCTGGACGCTTCAACGGTGAAGCGTGCCAAGCAGATCTTGCAGGCGCCCGACTCCTGCGAGAAAGAGGTGTGTAAGCCAATGGTACGATATATATACTAAACTTACACCTCCTTGCTTGCATGCATCAATGCTTCATGTACCTGTTAAGCCAGGTGTAGTTACTGGTGGCGGCTCGGCTATTCTATTGGGAAGGTACTTTAGCAAGTAATTAAACTGGAAACATCAGTGGCCTATGCAGGATTTTTTTCGGGAGGTGCTTGGTGTGCCACATGTAATTTTTTTGCAAAATACGTATTTTTGAAGTGGTTTTAATTTGTTTTAGAAGAAGTTAAGGGGCTTTGCTGAACGAAAAACAAAAAAAAATGAATATATAAATTATATTTTGCATAAACCTAGACTATTTTCAAAATATAGGCCTAATATTTAAGTTGAGATTTTGGGGCCGCCCCCCCTCCTGGATACGCCACTGGGGAACATAAAAAAATGTTTCAGTGGGGGGGGGGGGGGACAGGTACAGAAGGACGACAGCTTACAGAGTAACTCTACTCGCGCTGAGTGATAAGACCACAAGTTGGTCAAAACATCGGCAACTTGTCTGTTCATCTGTAACTGTGTCTGTGCGACCTACCTAACGTTTTCAAGGTAAGCTGTCCTCTTGTACCTGCCCCCCGCGCACTGAAACATGTTTTTCCATGTTCCCAGTTTAGTTACCCTATCCATTTAGTTAGGCTTCATCTACTATACCTCCGCAAACTACTTTAGCAAGTAGAGTAGGTAGGTAAACATTGAACAAGATTCAGGTCTTGTCACTATTCACTAGTTGAGGTTGCACGGTAGTCCACAGAAGCTGAACTCTACACTGTTATAAAACTGTTTAATTTGACCTGACAAGCGTTCTTTGTTTTGTAACAAAAATATCTTTTGCAGCGTAAAAGCCTGAAGTAACTGCCAAAACATGCATTCACATTTTGGAAGTTTAAACACACTCAAAATGTTAATAGGCCATTTTCAGAATTAACTGTGCATGCGCGCTCTGTTGCAAAGCATTATGATTTACGGGAGAAAGATAATTTACAATTTACACGCTAAATGTCATATGCTTGGGATTGTGGCGGACTGCACTGACTTCACACTGACTTCACACACACACAGTACTTCACACACCCGAGCATGTGGCATATATGGCATTGTCTGTGTAAATACTCATTCTCCCGTAAAGCTTTGGGCGCGTGGTATGATTGATTTTGAAAATTGTCTATTCCATTCCACCTAGGCTAGTACTAGGTTTAGGCCTAGTCTATTGATGTCTTCTGTTTGTACGGCTGTCCAATTTCGTTTGATAGACAAACATTTAAGCAAAGTTACTAAACGCATTTAGGCCTTAGCGTGCTACGTTTACCCTCATCCAACTTGGTTCCCGTACGCATCACTCTGCCACGTTTGAAAGGTTGACCTTGAGATGCAGCCCAAGTGAACACTGCAGCAAGGCATGTTGGCCAGGGAGCGGGAGATACGAGGCCGCGCGACGGTAGGCAGTGTGCTCAACAGGTGACAACGCAACTTGCACATTACACAATATGTACTAGGGATGACATCGGGTACCCGGGGTTCCAGAAATTACCCGGAGCCGATTTTAAGATCCGGGTATATTTCGCGGCCGTTTTTAGGCTAATTCACCAGTTTAAATTACGCGCTACGTGGTTGCGGTCTTTCCCGCGGAGCGTGCCCGCTGCCTAAAGAGTAACTGGAGTCGACGACAGAGCGCGTTAGGCTCGCTATCACGTGCTTCCGTCTGTCTCGGTGAGTCGCGCCCATGCCACGAGTGAGTGCAAGAGAGAAAGATGCGGCAATAAATCTTGGACACTGCCGTCTGCGCAGTACGAGATGCGCGTACGATCCAACCAACTCACACTCACAGCTGACTGACAAAAGATGGTTGGGTGTAAAAGAAGAATTCGCGATGCAATCATCTTTCAACCGATTCACGAAATTCGTAATCACGACGCATAAGATTGTTATTCCTGGGCTTATCTTCTTTCTTTCCCAGGCTTATCTTGCGACGAGAGCTTCAGCGCGGGATATAGTAGTGAGAGATTTTCCCACATTCGATGCGTGTTTGTTTTCCCCTGCTTTCTGCGCGTAGGCCTAGGCCTACCTACGAGTTTCACTGCCTGTACAGTGTAATTGGTAAACTAATCTTTGGTGTAATTAAGAATGAAGATCATTGCCTGGTTATCAAAGCGGTTCTTTATTTGTGAACGATTATTGCAAAGGTTTCCAGAGACGGAAACGTAGTCAGTCGGTATGACCTTCAAATCAACTAGTAGGCCTAGTAAACAGCGTTTCCACACATCGTGACGTAACGGGACCCGGGTACCCGGGTAATTTGAGTGCTGGAACCGGTTCCGAATTTTACTACCCGATGTCATCCCTAATATGTACATCATTCCGTGACGTTGCAGCAAGGCATGTTGGCCAGGAAGCGGGAGATATGAGGCCGCGCGACGGTAGGCGGTGTGCTCAACAGGTGACAACGCAACTTGCACATTACACAATATGTACATCATTCCGTGACGTTCGGCGGACAGTAGGTGGCTGATATCTGTCATCACGGGTTCGCAGAAATAGACCACGGAATAACAGAGTCTAGAATTGAAAATTTATGCGTATAAAGCCATCCACGGTGTTATATGATTAGCGCGCTCTTCTGAAGTATGTAGCTCTACAAGGATTTGGGTTCGAATCTTGCATAAGGCATGGGTTTCTAGGTTTCTACTTTCTTGTAATTATCCTTCTTCGTTGTCTGTCACCAGTTCATCGCTCATCGTCTTGAATAGCCTCGGTGCATCAATAATGGAGACGTTAAGCAACAAAAACCATTATCATTGTGCATATCAAACGGGCTTGTGATTTGCTGACTAAGGAAGCTTGGTGAGGCGGGCTTTTAAGTTCAACCACGCACACGTGTAGGCAAATGCTTAAGGTGTGATGTGTTCTTGTATTACAGAACCCTCTGCTGGGCCTAGTCCGAGCTGTGCCTAAGAGCGCTATCAGAACCAAGCCGACTCCGCTCACCAACAGCAGATTAAATGTCCTCGCTTCAGCCAACAGGAATCGCATTCATAATACTTTGGAGAAAAGCCTGGTGCGTAAGTTCACTCATTGCCATTGAATATCTTTCCAAAGGCGTTGTGTTTCTAGAGTCACGGTTTTCAGTAGGTTTTTGTCTTCAATTTTTTTTATTTTTTTATTATACATTTGAGATTGGTACATATGATAATGTCTGCATTGAAGAGAGCATCAACTCTTCAACCTTCCTACTAAGTCTAATTTAGTGGGAATATAAATTTAAAAAATATTTTATTTTATTAAAAACAAATTGGCTTCGTCCAAACTACAATTCCTATTAATTCTGATGTTGTCTTTCTCCAGGAAAACAAGTCCACCAGTAGCAACATAACTTCTTCGTTCGATACGTTCATCACGAAGGCTGTGAAACCGGTTGCCGAAGACGTTGAGGAGAAGAAACGTGAGGGTCACAGGAAGAGACAGGAGAAGGAGGAAGAGGCACAGAGGAAGAGGAAGGAACTCCTGGATCAGAAGCGAGAGGCGCAGAAGAAGAAGACTGAAGAGAAACAGATAAAGGTGAGATAATTAGTGTCTCCAAGAAGCCAAGAACTCACTTATTAATATTCTAGAAGAAAATATTGATTTCGAGTCAGACCCAAAATCGAATAATTTGCAAAGAGGTTAAACGCCTTTGTGAAATTTTTTACGTAAAAAATAATGAAATGCACGTTGGGGCAATAATAAATAATAAATAAATAAATTTTATTTAGAGTCTACCCACTCAGTTATATAACTGATTTTCAGTGTTTTTTTCTTTTTCTTTTTCTATCACTGGCTACATGTACTCTATAGATTTTTTTCTTTCTTGTGCAAAGTTGGCCTCTTTAGCCATTCTTCTGTCTTGCTATCCAATATAAGACTGCCTCCTTTTCTATCCTGCTCAGTTCATCGGGCAGGGAGTCTCTTGAGGGCGGCGCATCTAAAGAGATGCGCTCTGTCTTGGTCTTCTAAATTACAAAGTTTACAGGTGGCCGGTTCGTTGGTAATATTAAAACGGTGCAGGTGGTGTTGCAAGACGTCGTGACCGGTTGCAAGCCGGAAATGGACGGTGGCCGTCTTTCTCGACCAGTCTTTGTCTGGCCCTTTCTTGATCTCGGTCCACCAGTTCTTTAGTCGTGAAGTCTCTTCTGTGGTGTTCATAAAGATCTTTTTTGTGGTTGATTTGATCTTAGTTTTGACATTTTTGAAGGAGAGAGGCGCTGCAAGTGGTTGCGGTGCTTTTGTGGCACTTTTTGCAAAGAAGTCTGCCTTTTCATTCCCCATGATCTTGCAGTGGCTAGGGATCTATTGAGCCTCGAATAGTTGGTTTTGCTGACGGAGGCTGGCAAGGGAGTTTTTGAAAAGCAGCAATTTCGGATGGAGGTTTGCTGCTTGGGTGATAAATTGGATGGCCGAGACACTGTCGCTTAGGATGACAAATTTTGTCTTGTTGAGGGGGAAGGTGGGGGTCTTGGCGATTTTTTCGGCCGCCCTGGCGATGGCTGCAACCTCAGCATCGAAGTATGTTTCACCGGCTCCCATTGGAGTGGCTTCTTCGAAAAAGATGCCTTGGATGCCATAGCCCGTTCTGTTTGTAACCGAGTCGTAGGAGCCGTCCGTGAAGATATGCACCCACTCTTGAAAAGGAAAGTGCTTCTTCAGGTGCTCCTCGGCAAGCTTTTTCAGTTCTTTGTGGTCATGGCCATCTTTCTTCTCGATGCCGTCAATTTTTGTTCCCGGGGCGAGCTGATTGGACTTGTCCGGCAGAAGCTCTGGGAGTGGTACGTCAAGTGATGCACGTGGTGCTTCTAGGAGGATAGGACAGTTTTCAAATGTTTCAGCAAAGTCAGTGTGCGCCTTGACTTTTGAGGTTGGGTAGTTGAGCCATTTGTCGGGGTTTAGGCGCACCAGTTTTTCGTGCAGTTGAACAGCGCGCTGCTCTCTTCTTAGCTGTAGAGGCTCAATTTGGCTGAACCACTCCATGGCGATAATTGGGGTGGTTTTCATTGCTCCCGTGATCAGGCGAAGGGCTCGCTTTGGCTAGCGTGCGTTGCGGCGGCGGCGGGGAAGACTTCGGTGCCGTACTCAATGGCTGGTCTGATGTACGTTTTGTACGTCAGCGCCAGAGTGTCTAGTTTTGCGCCCCAGGACACACCGGCTACCCTTTGAAGGAGTCGTAATCGTTTTTTACCCTTCTCTGCTGCCTTTTCAAAGTGGATCTTGCGGGTCATTTTATTGTCGAAGGTCACGCCGAGGTACTTCATCTCATCTGTCTGTTTAATCTGTTCGCTATCAAGAGTAATGTTGAACTTGAAGAGATTGTGACTCATCGTGAAGTAGGTGCAGATGGTTTTGCTGCAGTTTATCTTAAAGCCGTGCACTTTGATCCAGTGTGTGTGGATTGAAAGTGACAGTTCCCGGTTTGGTTCATTAATTGAGTAAAAAAAAAAAAAAACGCACCCGATAGTCGAGCTCCGAGTCGATTAACCTTCTGTAAATCTCTCAATTTCTATCCGATTTCACAATCAATAGGTTAAATTAAATGTCAATGGAAGAATTCCCTTTGTAATATTCTAGAAGAAAATTTGTTGATTTCGAGTCTGACCCAAAATCGAAAAATTTAAATTTGCAAAATTTTTATTTTATTTATTCGTAGTCAGTTGATGGTATACATAATATAAGCTATTAGCTAATATACATGTCCACATAGACCCTATAGTAAGCTCTCAAAATTAACATTAAATAACTAATATTTAACTACATTATTGTATTCCTATAAACTAGGCCTAGCTATGCTAAATGGGCCTAGCCTTTGTGAAATTTTTAATAAATAAATGAAATGCACATTGGGGCAATTCTATCACTGGCTATATGTTAGGGGTGGGATAAATCGGTTAATTAACTAATCGATTAATCGGCGATATTAACCGCGGTTAACCGATTAACCGAAATCCCTAATGGAAAGGGGGGTGGGGTGTTTTTTATATTTATTACCAGTACAGTTGAGAACGCTGTGCTTATCAGTTGGCCGGCTGCCAACCGCGGCAGTCCCATTCCACTTCTTACGTAATGATATGATATGATATTTATTGGTATTGTCATAGATATTTACATAATTCATAATTCATAATGCAGCTGAGGGAGCCACCCACGCTCTTTAACAGACAACACGATTGTCATAAACAATACTACCATTGACGTGGCCCAGTTTGTTTCTCCATGAACAGCACGGCGCGAAATGATTGTGTTAAACTCACGGCTGGATAAAGATCTTAGCTGGGACAGAAACATGTAATCTCGTCTTGACAATGATTAAAATTTGGCTACAGTACCGTACAATAGATAACCATAGCTGGAATAACGTCTTGGTGATAAATGTGAATCAGAGGTCGTAGGTAGCTATATCCACTGGCACTGTCACATGACCTTGATAATAATACAGCACTTGACAGTGACACCACTCATACTCGCCCGACACTCGTGACATCCCATAATGTCGCCCCCCCCCCCCCCCCCCCCCCCCCCCCCCCCCCAAGCTGGCGAGTAGCTGGACAGAACAGTCTTCCTCAGGGTTGCCACCAAGTCAATTTTTTTATCCTTGAAAGAAACTAAAAAAATCCTGAGAAATCTTTGAAAACAGTTATTCAGCATTAGCATTTATTATAACCGCAAAGGAATGTTACAAATTTTCAGGTTTCATGCCAAAATATGTTATGCCAGCCTGATTTTCGAGATTCTAGTCAACATTAGGTGCAGAAACACATAAGAATCGGAATTTTCTTCGAATATATTTTAACGTTTTACTTTTACTCACCATAACTACCACTTGCGGGAAATGTTATGCAGTCACTTATGTTTATTTTTACTAGTACCTGATGTTCTTTTACTGTCTACATTGCTTTTTTTAGCTGAATTTTAAAAAATGTATTAATTTAATGTATTTTTTAAAGACAGTAGAAAATCCTAAGATTTAGCCAAAAATCCTGTTATCCTTGAGACACTCTAAAAATCCTTGAAAGTGGCAACCCTGGCTCTTCCTTATCTTTGTGTTCTTAGGAAATAAAACTTAATTTGTCACCAGTAGCCCTGCCATTAACGTCATCAATAACATACTCTGCCACCAGCTAACAGTTGCACTACACCACATTCGAACACTTTGTGTTGTTTACACGGGCCATTGTTATGCTCACTGTTAACAGGTGCAGACAAATCACAAACCGGTTTTTCAGCCACGGGCGGTTAATCGGTTTTAACCGGTTAAGTATCCCCCCCCTACTGTATGTAGGCCTACTCTATAGTCGTGTTGATTAACAGTGACTTGGTTTGTTTAATTTTTTAGTAAGAAAGTTTGGCTCCGAGTCGATTAACCTTCTGTAAATCTCGCAATTTCTATCATCATCATTATCTGTTGCCACGTCCAACTCTGCGTTGGGTCGGCATTGAAGACAGGCCTCTCCATCTTCTTCTCTCCTGCCACCACTCCTCTTCTTCCACCACATTTCTACACACTACACACATTTCTATCCGATTTAAAAATGAATAGGTTATTTGTCAAAGGAAGAACTCCCTTATTAATATTCTGGAAGAAAATATTGATTTTGAATCGGACCCTAAATTAACAAATTTGCAAAGGGGTTAGGCCTAGCCTTAGTGAATTTTTCAATGATAAATGATATGCACGTTGGGGCAATTCTATCGCTGGCTAGTTTGTATGATCAATTTAATAGCAATAGACCAATAAATATTATTATTATTATTTTATTGGATGTATTTCATACAAACTTGGTCAAAACCGGAGCTAACATGTTGTACGGACTTACGTCAAGTACTTCCATGTGTATCTATATTACATACCTACATTATTACTTTGTCTTAACTCTAACTAAAATAAGTCATTTATAATATAGTTTGTAGATGATGTTTTCTTTCTGCTGTGTACGGTCGTGGTCGATTTCTCGTCGCCATCCTAGCATTTGCTCTTCGGACTATGGGAAACCACGAAAACCATGTCAGGATGGAAGCTGTCTCGGAATCTCGAAGTATCATTCTTAGTTTAGAAATTTACGAACTATTCTACACGTGTTGAGTATTATAACCGCACACACTTTCTCGGGAGATGATTTTAAACATTCAAAAAGCCACTCACGTTGGGTGACATAGTAAACGCACACACTCTCTCGGGAGATGATTTTAAACATTCAAATAGCCTCACGTTGTGTGACATAGTAAACGCACACACTCTCTCGGGAGATGTTTTTAAACCTTCAAATAGCCCACGTTGGTGATTGTGCACCGTGTTGGTGTCACAGTGGTGTAGCAACATCTTTCCGGCTCAGTAAAGCTAAGCTCCCTGTTACTATGATGGCTATCATGTTCGTGTTGATTACATACTTTTTAATTATTATCATAAAATGGCCGAGCGATTAATTTGGGGCCAGACTGGAAAGGGGGAAAGGCACCCGGGGATATTAACCGCGGTACCGATTAACCGAAATCCTATGGAAAGGGTTTTTTTAATTTATTCCATACGTGAGAACGCTGTGCTTATCAGTTGCCGCTGCCAACCGCGCATCCCTTTCCACTTCTTAGTATGAATATAATTTATTGTATTGTCATAATTTACATAATTCATATTCTTATGCAGCTAGGGCCACCCACGCTCTTTAACAGCAACACGACCTTCATAACAATATACCATTACTGGCCCATTTGTTTCCCCCATGACAGCATGGCGCGAATGATTGTGTTAAACTCACGGCTGGATAAAGATCTTAGCTGGGACAGAAACATGTAACTCGTCTTGACAATGATTAAAATTTGGCTACAGTACCGAAACGATAGATAACCATAGCTGGAATAACGTCTTGGTGATAAATTTTAAATCAGAGTCGTAGGTAGCTATAATCCCTGGCACTGTCACATGACCTTGATAATAATACAGCACTTGACAGTGACACCACTCATACTCGCCCGACACTCGTGACATCCCATAATGTCGCCCTCCCCCCCCCCCCCCCCCAAGCTGGCGAGTAGCTGGACAGAACAGTCTTCCTCAGGGTTGCCACCAAGTCAATTTTTTTATCCTTGAAAGAAACTAAAAAAATCCTGAGAAATCTTTAAAAACAGTTATTCAGCATTAGCATTTATTATAACCGCAAAGGAATGTTACAAATTTTAAAGGTTTCATGCCAAAATATGTTATGCCAGCCGATTTTCGAGTTCTAGTAAACATTGGGTGCAGAAACGCATAAGAATCGGAATTTTTCCTTCGAATATATTTTAACGTTTTACTTTTACTCACCATAACTAGTAACTACACTTCCCGGGAAAATGTTTTTGCAGTCACTTATGTTTATTTTTACTAGTACCTGATTTTCTTTTACTGTCTACATTGCTTTTTTTTTAGCTGAATTTTAAAAATTGTATTAATTTAATGTATTTTTTAAAAAACAGTAAAAAATCCTAAAGTTTTTAGCCAAAAATCCTGTTATCCTTGAGACATTTCAAAAATCCTTGAAAGTGGCAACCCTGGCTCTTCCTTATCTTTGTTTTTCTTAGGAAAAAAAAACTTAATTTGTCACCAGTACCCTGCCATTAACGTCATCAATAACATACTACTGCCACCAGCTAACAGTTGCCCTAGGCCTACACCACATTCAAAACACTTTGTGTTGTTTCACACAGGCCATTGTTGTGCTCACGGTTAACAGGTGCAGACAAATTATAAATCGTTTTTTCAGCCACGGGCGGTTAATCGGTTTTAACCGGTTTTAAGTACCCCCCCCTCTGTATGTAGGCCTACTCTATAGTCGTGTTGATTAACAGTGACTTGGTTTGTTTAATTTTTTAGTAAGAAAGTTTGGCTCCGAGTCGATTAACCTTCTGTAAATCTCGCAATTTCTATCATCATCATTATCTGTTGCCACGTCCAACTCTGCGTTGGGTCGGCATTGAAGACAGGCCTCTCCATCTTCTTCTCTCCTGCCACCACTCCTCTTCTTCCACCACATTTCTACACACTACACACATTTCTATCCGATTTAAAAATGAATAGGTTATTTGTCAAAGGAAGAACTCCCTTATTAATATTCTGGAAGAAAATATTGATTTTGAATCGGACCCTAAATTAACAAATTTGCAAAGGGGTTAGGCCTAGCCTTAGTGAATTTTTCAATGATAAATGATATGCACGTTGGGGCAATTCTATCGCTGGCTAGTTTGTATGATCAATTTAATAGCAATAGACCAATAAATATTATTATTATTATTATTATTATTATTATTATTATTATTATTATTATTATTATAAGGTTTTTAAGCATAAGCCCACTTTAAGGACATATTTATTGATTCATAGCAATTGTCGTAAAAGTTTGCCCCGACTAGGGTTCGAACCCAGAACCTCCGGCTTAACGTGCCACAGCTCTACCAACTACCGGGACCACAGAACAAAACCTTTACTAATTTGCTATTTGTTGTGTATTTGTTGTTAGTTGTTGTTGTTGTTTTTTTTGTTCCTTCAGTCCTTTCTCATACATGTCATGGAAGTCAACAGTCACAACAAATAGCAGATTAGTAAAGGTTTGTTCTATGGTCCTAGCAGCTCAATTGGTAGAGCTATGGCACGTTAAGCCGGAGGTTCTGGGTTTGAACCCCAGTCGGGGCAAACTTTTACGACAACTGCTATGAATCAAATCATTATTAATTATTATTTTTATTACAAATAAAATGGAACGTTGAAGAAAGAGGAAAATCGTGGGAGAGAATTAATGAAGAAAGACTCTGGGAGGATAGAATGAAATGGAGAGAACTGGTAGAAATGCCGTCATAGACATTGAAGAAGATGAGGAGGTGTTGAGCCTGGCTAGCAAGCACTGAAAGCCCACAGCCCGAGAAACTGGTGATATGTCACCCCCCGACCTGACTTATGTTAGAACCGGGTGTTTGATCATTATTATTATTATTCCGCTATCGCGAGTGATTCTTCACAATAACCAGTCCCTTGTGTTTCCTGTGCAGGCCCTGCAGGCTCGCGAGGCCCTGGAGCGGGAGAAGCTGGAAGCCAAGCAGCGCTCCGAGCGGGAGAAGGAGGAGAAGGCTCGCCAGGCGGCGGAGCGAGAGGAGCGCCACCGCGCCGAGGCCGCTCGCAGGAAGCAGCTGGCCATGCAGAAGGCGGTGGAGACCGAGGAGCGGCGCAGGCAGGAGGAGGCGGTGAGACTGGCCCGCATCCGGGAGCAGGAGGACGAGCTTCGCCGCGCCGAGGCTCAGCGCAAGAGAGACGAAGCCGAGGCCGAGAGGCAGTACGCGAAGAGGGTGGCGCGCGAGAAGGAGGCGGCAGCCGCACTCGCAGCAGCCAAGCAGCAGGTGAGGGAGAACCCTGTACAAAACTCCCTTATACATTATATCTTCTTTCTCAAATGCCCACATCTAGTCAACTTTCCCCCTTCTTCATGCTGGCAGGCATTGCGTCACGCTCCCTTGCCAGACCGGCACAAGTGTACAGATGTCTTCTGTCCTGTTCACTATTTCTACATTCTGCAGGTACGGGTTTCTAACACCTATTTGGTGCAGATTCTTCCCCAACAGGTCATGACGTGTCTTTAACATGAACTGTGCTGTTTCTGTTTGTCTGAATTGGCTCTGTTTGGCTGTGTGGTGTGGTGTACTCCTGACTCCTGCCATGGTTTGTCTTGTCCCTTTTGGACCCAGTTTTGTCTAGTTTTTGTGGAAGATGCATTATTTACATAAGCTTTAACTGAGCTGAGCTGTAAGTTAGGCCTAATCGTTTGCTCTGTTGATGGCAGCATTTTGATACCTTGCTTTGCTAAGAAGTCTGCTTTCTCATCGTCATATATTACAGTGTGATGGTACTGTACCACTGTAGCTTAATTACTTTGTTTGCATTGCGCAGTCTTAGGATTTGTAGTTTACTCTTTACAGTGCCTTACCACAGAATCCGCCATTTCCTTGTTGACTATGGCTTGTATTGCTGCTTTTGAGTCTGTTAAAATTACAATTTTATCATGCTACAGTCTTTTCAACTTTGTACAGGGCTTTAAGAATAGCAGTCAATTTTCTCCGTCATAGCAGCTACCATTTTCCCCCGCAGAGTGGGATTCTTCAAATTCTCTGCACTATATGCCTGCCCCAGCTTGGCCTTCACCTGGGGTAGCCGAGCCGTCTGTGAAGATGTGTAGCCAATCCCGAGCACCAGAGTTGGGGGGGAAGCCCCCTTACTGTAATGTAGTGATGCTTAAATTTCAGAAATTTATAATTTTGAAACTTTCAACATAAATTTCGTGAAATTTAAGGAAATTTATGGAAATTTATGAAATTTATAGTTTTTAGTTCAAAATAGGCTTGTTAGGTACATGCAATAATGATAAAATGGTGCAATTATTTTAATTGATTGTCATGTGTATTGTTTTTATGATGAATTACAAATAAAACAGAATATTAGGCATATAGCCTAGGCCTAAGGGCTAATTTAATTAATAGAGACGTTACACTATCAATTTGTGGGGGCAACATGTGGTCGTATCTTGTTGACAACATATTTTAGAAAGCACATTATTGGTATGTTGCCGTAAGTTGACTCAACAATTGACGAGCACGGCGATAAGTTGACGGGAAGTTGGAAGTGTTTCTACTTTCGAGCAGTGTTGACGGCGTTCAGCCAATGGCTGAAACTCTGATGTTGTGGACAGTCGCCTACAGAGGTGGCGTAACACCATGGTGGCGTTACTGTACCGGTCGAAATGTAGCTGGAGGTGTAACACATATCAACTAGTTCCATCAACAATTTTATCTTGCAAAACTTACAGATAACTTGATTGCCTTCTTCACCATAATATCGCCAAATTGGGCCTTTAGGCTTAACCATATTCAACACTACCTAGGCGGAGGCCTTCCAGATCCTAGGCCTGTGGAGACTTATAGGCCTAGGCCTAGTTAGCAACTCAATTATCAAGTTTTGCAGAGCAATCTTCATGTGCAGCTGACTAGCTGTGCTGAAGTAAAAAGTAAGGTTATGAAGCAATATGTTTGACTTCCTGTTCTTCATCATATAATTTACAGGGCTGTGGGATGGAGGGAAATTCAAATTCTATAGGCCTATACCTATTGCATTCCACTTCATTCTATCAACTAGTGGAGGTTTTAAGTACTTGATCACAACATAAACAACTAAAAAGGATAAATTTCATAAATTTCGGAAATTTAACCATGGTCTTGAAAAGTTTCCGAAAGTTTCGGAAATTTATGAAAGTTTCAAATGAAAAGTTTCAGCCACCATCACTACTGTAATGTAATAAATCGGGTAGTAAATATTGGGGTCGACTCCTCGATCGGCAATAAAGATAACTTAGTAAGTTAAAAGCAGTTGACTTTCACCAATGTTGAACACCGTCCTACAGGCCTAATTTGTTCCAGGAAAGAGCAAAAAACAAATGTTTTGGCAGTAAGATCGAAAGGTTGACTTGGTTTTTGAATTTTGTACGCAAAAGTTATTTTTAGACCAATACTTTAGTTGCACAATGCTGTCTGCCCTCCCCCGCCATCCCCCCCCCTCCTCCCACGCCACCAACTACGTATCACTAGCTTGCTTATCAGTCTTGGTTTCAAACTCTCGCTGCTTTTGTCTTTTATAAGATAACGACACAACAAGTGCAATCTCATTTATTTTATCAGCAGGCAGCTCGAGTTACACTACAATGTCCAGACCAAGGTCGTGACAGAGTCAGGGAGGGAAAGGAAGGAGTGCAGCTAGCGCGTAGGCGAGGGGGTAAAGCACCACACAATGTTGACTGTGGGCGTCGAGGACACACGTGGTTGACTCACTGGTGCAGAGCTATCTGTAGATCGCCGAGCTTCCCTTGGCAATCTTCCAGCCTTTGTTTAATAAGGACGCAAGCTATAAATAAATAGTAGGGATGTGCCGATACCACTTTTTTACCGATGCCATTCCCAACCGATTCCAATTCTTTTTAAAATACATACCTACGGTACCTCTACAGTCAACAATCTGTGCACTTTTGTTCCTTATACTAATTCGATTAGCCTACCAGCATCTAAATATACACATGGGTAGGCCTATGTGAATCAATTTTTAATTTGATTTTGAAATACCTACCTACCTTTGCAGAGATCATTTCTTGTTTTAAATGATAGGCCTACTTTCATGGCATAAAGATGCATGTGCCACTAGGCCTAGGCTATTTAGGATGTGCGAACCCACTATTTTAACTTCGAACTCGAACTCGAACTTTCATAGTTTTGAGATTCGAACTTCGAACTTCACAAAAATTTCGAACTGGACCGAACTCGAACTCGAACTTAAATAAATAACTTAAAATAATTCACAATCCTTAATCCAAGACTTTTATTATAAATTAAATAATTTGACAGATCATATGATACAGTACAGTACTAGTTAAGTTACCTATACAAAGGAAATTGAGATCGTTTACCAAATTATTACTTGTGGTGTAGGCCTACTAGGAACTTAAGACCAGAAAACTTAAAATACTACTAAAAGTAGACACCAAATCATTTATTTTGGTGAACCCTAGGTAGGACCATAACACCAGAAAACGTAACTATTCTTAAGAGCCAAAGGTAACGTAAGATAAACAATAGGTACATTCAAAGCACAAACACTAACAGTATCACTACGGTACTGCATATTGCACAGTGCATAGACTAGCTAGTAGCTACCCACAATAGTCAACTAATTAAATAATTTGACAGATCTTAATATGATAACAGTACACTACAGTACTAGTTCAGTTACCTATATAAAGGAAATTGAGATTGTTTACCAAATTATTACTTGAGGTGTAGGCCTACTAGGAACTTAAGACCAGAAAACTTAAAATACTACTAAAAGTAGACACCAAATCATTTATTTTGGTGAACCCTAGGACCATAACACTAGAAAACGTAACTATTCTTAATAGTCAAGGTAACGTAAGATAAACAATGCATTCAAAGTACAAACAGTACCACTACTGCAGAGTGCAGACTAGTTACCCACAATAGTCAATGTAAGTCAATGTAAAAATGTTTGCTACACGGACTGAGCATTGCCACATCATTTGGTAAACGAGGGACCTGGAAATATGCCAATAACACATGAAACAAAACAGATTTCACATCTATATAACCATGAGTGTTGACTGTTGAGTCAAGAGTTTTGGCCATTTTGGGCAAAATCACAGAGACCTTAGGCCTATATGAGAATTGAGAAGACTGTGACTGGGTTTGCAGTTTGCACTAATGCCTTGTTTAGTATTTTTAATATTTTCTTAGGTTGCGCGAGTCATGTAGAAATGTTAGTTCTTCAACATGTTCCGGGTTCAGGTTCTCCCTTCTGGTTGTCACAACATTTCCGGCTGTAGAAAACACTCGTTCGCTCGATACTTGTGACGCTGGTATTGAAAGAACTTTTCTTGCAACTTCCTTTAACCGTGGGAATTTAGACCCATTCTCTCTCCACCATTGGATGGGATCAGCAGTACGCTGGTTTGAGATCTTGAAAGAAAAATATTTATGTTATTCTTATTACCTAGTCACTTTTACAGCCTATTTTTATGTTTTACGTACACTTAAACACATAATATGTGGATTGGCTAAAAATTTGAACCTACCTTGAAATACATAGAGATTTCGTCATCCACAGACATGGACAGGGAGGCACCTGCCCGTGACATCTGGTCAACCTTATCCCACAGACTTATATTTTGAGAAGCTGGTTCCAGAATTACTGGCTCTGCAAGATCAACCACATTCGCATTATTTACTTCTAGCCGTGCTATCTCCTGTTTAATGAAGTTGATTGCAACTATCTTCTCTCGTTCTTCTAACAAGACGGTTTTAAACCGGTGGTCCATAGCCATTGCTATAATATAGTCTTTGTTGGTTTTGAAAAGAGGAAATCTAGCATTAATGGCTTTTCGAAGTTCCCTCCCATAGGCAATGCCTACTACCCTGGGCTGAGTGTAATCACGACGGTTTTGAGAGATCAGTGTGTCAATAACATGAATAACACCACTCAGGACCGGTATGATCATACTCATTGTTGGGTAGACCTCACCACACATTTCTGTGGTTGCTTGATGTAGTGGTTCCAGGTAAGTTACATATTCTGGAAAGGAAAACAATACGTAAGTGTTTTTATTTTTTAAATAAGTTTGGCCTATTGATAGATCAAAGGGTCTAGCAGAACTAAGCCTAGGTTTTGATAGGCCTAGACTAAGCCTACCCAACTTACCATTTATTAAATCCCACTCAGCTAATGTAAGGTTGTCGATCTTCCCCGAGTTGGCTATTTCTGCCGAAATTGGCTGCCGTTGCTCTATTAAACGTGCCAACATCATGAACTCACTTCCCCATCGAGTTTCCACACTCTGTATCAGTTCGTGTTGTGGTTTGCCCAATTCTTTTTGTAAATCTTCCAGTCTAACTGAAGCCTGTTGAAAAAAAGACATTTTAAATTGGACCTAGTATTTATATCATTAAGCCTTTTGGTCTAGGATAAATTATATAATAGTAGGCCTAGGGCCTAGGCTATTAAATAAATAAATTTCTTACCGTTGCACTTTTGTGGTAATGTGTTACGATTGCCCGAGACTTGGTTGACACATTTTCAAATCCATCGACTGCCTTTTTAGCATCCCCAATAGCCAACTGTACTGTGTGTGCAAAACAAAACACTTGGGTCCAACTTGGTGTCAAACTTATAGCACAAATCATGTTGCGAGCATTGTCTGTTACAACATATATCGGACATGTAACTTGCCCAATACCCCATTCATCGAGCATGCTGGCAAGTTTGAGATTGATATTAACACCAGTATGGTTTCCAGGGAAATAACTTGTGGACAAGGTATACTTTTTTAGTTGAAAATCAGATGATATGTAATGGAGAGTCATGGAAATGTAGCTCTCGATAGCCCTAGACATCCACATATCACTCGTGATAGACATTGCCTGCAAATTATGGATTTCCTTGATTATTTCTTCTCGCATAGCATCTTTTGTATTTTTGAACATAGTTGGAATAACACTCCTCGAAAAAGTAGTTCGGCAAGGCACTTTATACAAGGGCTCAGCCTCTTCCATCAGTTGTTTAAAAGAGGTGCTGTCTACCAAACTATATGGTAAATAGTTTTCAATGAGCATTAAGGCAATCTTTTTTGTTAGTATTTTAGCTTTTGGACAGGTTGAGGTGAGTTGGCTCTTTTTTTGAAATCCAAACGAAAGAATCGATGCCTGTGGGGGGCCAGCTTTAGACTTTTTCTTTGCATTCATATCTGTATGAACTTTAGAGTAGGCGGCAAATTGCACTGGGTGTATAGTTTTCAAGTGCCTGACTAGAGTACTAGTTGTCCCAGTCGGAATGCTGAGGGACTTATTGCAGTGCTTACACTTCCCTTTAACGCCGTCTTTTGCAAAATACCCCCATATTAGGGAACCTTTTTGCACAATGGCATTTTCGCCAATAATGCCAGGATCGTCTGCATCTTCTTCTTCTGAATCCATTATACGTTTAAAAACAAAAAGCGTAAACAATCAAATTGAGATACGACGACGTTAAAAGTAAGAAAAGTGGCCTAAAATTGTAGTTGGTCAGGCAGTACTCAGTTCAACTCGTCGGGTCAGTACTACCAACAGCCAACAAGAAAACCGATTATACTGCTGTTGTAGAAACTCGTTAAATGTTTCAATGCTCCAAGTCCGGTTATGGATATCTATTTTTTTAAAGTTTTCTCGAAAATAATAAGTTTTTAAGTACGTGAACAATGTTGATTTCGGTTTTAAAATTGATATTACTAGCTATGAGATCAAGATTAATTATTTTGTTGTTGGCACCAATGCACGTACCATCTTCGACCTAAACTTCGACTTTTACGTGCGCGCGCATAGCGGCAAACAGCGAAACTGAAATATCGCGCGGGAAGTTCGAAATAAAGAACGAACTTGAAATTTTCGAACTCGAACCTTGTTTTTACAATTCGAACTTGAACCGAACTTTTTTTGAGTTCGAGTTCGAGTTCGAATTTCGAACGTTCGCACATCCCTAAGTATTTATGATTGTAAGGGATAAGCATGCAGGCCTAGGCCCTAAGCCACAGGTTTTGAATATTTTTGGAAATGTGACAATATAATATGTGGGCCGGGCTACCTGCTATAAAATAAACTAAATGTTCGGGACCAATGTTTTTGTTCGAAATTTAGCAAATTTCGAACAAGTTGGTGGAAGACTACTGTAGTGACTAGCAAGGTTATGAAAGAAAGTCCTACTTGAAGCACCCCAACCAGTTGCTTATTCTTAGCGTGGTTGCTTGCTGTTCCGCAGGCCGCCAGCGTCAAGAAGAAGGCGGTGGAACCGGCCCCGATGGACGGAACCTTCACTCTGCCTCCGACGACTAGACCTCCACTGAAAGAAGAGTCCGAGCTCAACTACTTCCTGCCGGACCTGTCCGAGGGGGGCAGCTCCAGCGAGGACGAGAAACCACGCACCAAGGTTCCTCCGTGGGCAGACAGTAAGTACCGTAGGCCGCAGCCAGCACCAATATTTGAAACTTTATATGTTTTGAAAAGTGGTGTGCAATTATTCTGCACCGGCATTTGTCAATAGTGTAATTAAGATTTCACAATGAATTACCCGATGGCGGTTTGTGATGGGGTACTTGTTCTCGTTGCAGCCACCCTGCTGAAGCCCCAGTACTACATGCAGGACACGATCCCGCTCTCCGCGTGGAACGTGATGTTCTCGAGCCAGGCAGAGACGCCCGACCTCGCCGTCATCTTCAACAACCCGAAGCTGCGAAATCTGAAGAGAACGTCGAGCGCCGTCTGGCGGACTCCGCCCAGGTTCTCGCGCATGCCTAAGGGTCACGTAGTTTGACGAGTTGTGTCTCGGAGGGTTGGTTAATTGAACATTTGTGATTTTATGTAATAAGTTAATAACTAATGGTTCTAGTTTTATTTTTATTTTTCTACAAGGTTGAAAATGCTACATACAATAAGTGTAGTAGTAGTATGTCTGTGCGGATGGTTTGTAGTAGATACACTGCAGTAACTAGCCGTTTGGCCCTTCCTATCATACTCCACCATAGTTAATAGTAAATTTCCGTGTTTGGATCGTTAAACGCGGTTTTCTTTGGTGGGCTAACCCACAAGACTGTTAACATTTGTCTGCACAATGTTGTTTACTATCGGCACTCGTTTCATCCATAAGAACTGCTTGTAATGATGAACTTAGGATGACATGGCGGAATCGATTACTCACTCGACAGTTTAAACGTTTGTGCGTCGTATTTCGGGGCGTGGCTGAGTGGTGAACCACGTGTCTACTGTCACTCCCTCACCGGCCAGACGCCGATCATACACAAAGGCGGCAGTTCGGTCAACAGTCGACAACGCAACGTTGCGAAATACATCATTCTGTGACATACGGCAAGCGAGACTTGCTTTCACAGGTTCTGCGGAAAATGACCACCAAAATAACAGTGAGTTAACAATTTTCTTTCTTGGGAATCGATTCCGAATCGCTTCTTAGGTCACAAAGTCATCCCGAGATGAACTGCTACCTGATCAGTGCTACACAATTGAGCATAGGCTTCATTCTAATTTCTATCCTGTCTGAAGCTTTTTAACAGGACTATGTACCGACACTTTCATAACAACAAAATGTACCAAATAACACGACCCCCAATTTTTCGGAATCATTCCAAAAAATCAAAGAAAATTAAAATGTACAAGAAACATTTATTTACAATATAATGAATGAATAGCCTGAAGTTTCACTCTTACAACAAAACATTTTGATTTTGAACAATGTTAGGGCCTAGGCCTATGTTTTTTAACAAAGTAGGGCCAACCACAGTTCACCAGTGAACAGTGACCTAAGAAGCAATTCCCAAGAAAAAACTTTTTAATTGTACGCACTGTTATTTTGGTGGTATTTTTCCGAGGAGCCCGTGATGACGTCACCCGCCCACCTCATGTCACGGAACGATGTATTACTCAACGTTGTGTCATCTGTGTTCACCGTACCGCCTGCCATTGTGTATGATTAGCGGCGAGAGGGAAGGACCAACAGTGGACAAGCCAAGCTCGGCTGGCGTTGAGTGAGGTGATGCGCGGGAGTTGTATTGAGCGCGAAAATAACGCGAGTGCTGTTTTTAAGATTACTTAAACGGTACTTAAACTTTAAACCTTGATCTAGATTGCAAACCAAGAACTTGTTAAAGATCAGAGTCTCCGAGAATCTTAACGCATTTTTCACTTGGTTTAGAGTAATTTAGTTCTTACACCCAACATACTCACAACAGTGTGGCGTTAGTAATCGAGTTATAATTATATCCGATTGCGATTACGTACTTGGATAGGTACGTATTGTAGTGGATATCAAAAAGACAAGATTATTATTACCGTATTGTTCCGAATAAAGCACGACCTCGAATATAACACGACCCCCAATTTTTCAGAATCATTTCAAGAAAAAAAAAAAATCAAAGAAAATTAAAATGTACATGAAACACTTACAACAAAACATTTTGAACAATGTTAGGGCCTAGGCCTATGGTTTTTAACAGGGTAGGGCCAAGCACAAGCTCACAAATGTCAACCACAGTTCACCAGTCTGATTCCTGGTCTTCAATGTTTACCTCGTGGGGGGGGGTGGGGGGTGGGGGTTATACTAGGCCCTAGTATCTATGGTCGTAGGCCTAGGCCTAGCTCCTTCGCAATCCCTTGCTGATTTGGAAGGCAGAGGAACCTTTCTTTTCCACGCGATCAGCTGTCTTCATTTGTTCATCTTGAGCCATTTCATCTTCTCCTTCATCACTCATTATTACGTTACGTAGACTCTTAGCTCTTAGCAACGTAGATAGACAACCCCGACAAACAAAATCTATGTAGGTCAAGCTAGGTCACGATGTGATCACGGCTAAGGATTCTGACGACTAGCAGACAGTTTCGCCCAAGGTTCGGCCGAGTTCAGTGGCTTCGAGTGGGTGGGCGGGGCGAAGCGCAGCAGACTATGCGCGGAAGTTGTATAGAGGCGTGGCCTATGTTCAGGCGCTATTTCAAATGCAAGCGCGCGGAAATAACGCGAGTGCTGTTTTTGAGATTGTATTTTCGGAAAAAAACATCGCGCTATATTCGGAACAATACGGTAGCTACAGAAAGAAAATGATGTTCAATGGTTTAATTCGATATGGCAATGTCAATTACAATTAGGTAGCCCAATGGTCTGTTTGCTGGCCAATACTTGCCTTTACTCAAATCTACCTTCGTGTCACGATAAATTAGAGTTGGTTTAAAATAACTCGAGAAAGTTACGAGACAGCACCCTTCACAATGTCAATCAATTCTTTTTGTTGTATATCGACCATTTTTTACACTAGGAAAACTCAAAAGTCGTTAAGACGAGTTTGCGAGCCATGTATCGAGTGCCCTCCTTTTCCTTCCCCTACCCAAGGCTGGATCTAGACGCATGGGTCTTTCCTCCCTAGTCTCAATTAGGCTAGGGATGCAAATGTTCCCGGGTACTCAACACATTGCTTGCTCACTCGTTTAACAACAGCTTTGGCGTTTTCCTAGTATGATAGCTACTTTTGGAATTGTTTGTTGCCCCTGCTGTGGCCACAACCATGATCACCGTATTGTATCGAATATAGGCCGACCTTTTTTTTTTATTATTTTAGGTCTCAAAATCTCTCCTTTGCCTATATGCGAGCATCGGTATTTTTACTCGCCAATTTCAAACACACAAGTTACAGCGCCGAGTGATAAGGAAATACGTATAGTTCACTGCTTCTGTCTGGCGCAGCGCCAACAATACGGCAGGCACGGAGGACGCGACGCTATCTCCAGGCCTACTGACGAGTGAAGTGTGATGCAGAACAGATGACTGGGCGATAAGAACCGGTCCGCGTAGATATAGCGCTATATCAGCACAAGCTCCGCGGAAATAGACCGCAGGAATAACTGAGCATAAAATAAATATATTTTGTTAAATACAGTAAGATCTCTCTTATCCGATCTCCTCTTATCCGATGTTCCGTGTTAACCGAGCCGCCAAAAAAAAAAAAAAAAAAAAAAAATTAAAGTTTTAAATACGTAAATAAAACATAAAAATAATTACAGACGCCGCGCCGCACTTTTTTAAATGTACTCGCATACATTTGTAGGCATGCCTTACGAGTGAGTGCAAAGAAGATAGATCGGCGATATATCTCGACTTTCGAGCAGTGTGCATCAGTGTACTGAGCGTATAGAGTTCAGTGGTCAGTGTGCGTCGGGCGCATCGCCGGTAAGCGTCAGTGCCACCCACTGAGCATATAGAGGTCAGTGTGCGTCGCGCGCCTGCGCGTGCGCATACGATCCAGCCATCTCACACACAGCTGTTCAAAGATGGTCGTTGTGGAACTAGTTGCAATCATGTTTCAACCGATTCACGAAATTCGTAATCACGACGCATTGAATTGTTATTCCTGGGCTTATCTTATTTCTTTCCCAGACTTATCTTGCGTCGTGAGCTTCAGCGCGGGCATAGTAGTGAGAGGTTTTCCCACATGAGAAAGAGAGCTAGGCCTAGGCCTATGTTTGCATTGTACGACACATACACTAGCACATGCACTAGACATACGTTTTTATTACGACATGTAGGCCTAATTGTGTACGTGTGTTCGTGAGCTTGAATTACAAGCTATTACCGTATAGTACCGAATATAGGCCGACCCCGAATATAGGCCGACCCCCTAACTTTGGTCATCGAAATTTAAAAAAAGGAATTTTTAATTAAATATTTTTATTTTACGCGCCGTTATTCCTGCGGTCTGTTTCCGCGGAGCCAGTGCCAAGGTCGTTTTCCCCGCGCGGCCTATTGACGCGGAGCCCGTGATGACGTAGCGCTATGACGCAATCTCCAAGCAGACCGGTTCATATCGCCCAGTTATCTGTTCCACGTCATTCTTCACTCATCAGTTGGACTGCAGTAGGCCTAGAGATAGCGTCGGGTCCTCCGTGCCTGCCGTATTGTTGGCGCAGCGCCAGACAGAAGCAGTGAAATATACGTATTTCCTTGTCACACGGCGCTGTAACTTGGGTGTTTGAAATTAGCGCGTCAAAATGCCGATGCTCGCATATAGGCCGAGGAGGGATTTTGAGACCTAAAATAATGAAAAAAAGGTCGGCCTATATTCGGTACTATACGGTAAATCATTTAGTATACCCTGTATGAAGTGTATCGTGTGTATTTTATGTTCCTTTATCCATTACATGTGTCATATATCATTTTACCACATCAGGCTATGCTACGAGAGCAAATAAACAATTGATCCGCGCCATCCGAGTTTTTCGCAAATCCGAGGTGCCCCCGGTCTCATCCAACTCGGATAAGAGAGATCTTACTGTATTCCTTTTTTAAAATTTCAATGACCCAAGAAAAGGGGTCGACCTAAAAAAGGCACAATTTTAAAAAAAATGAAAAAAATTGTGATGAGTGCAAACTACTCTTCCTAAAAAGACGTTGAAAAATCATGATCCTTCTATTTTACCGGTGCCGCTCTACTAAAAAGAACGGTTTTGGGGTAGATCGTCTATTTCGTGATCTGAGTAGATTAGCGGGCTGCTGAGTATGTCGAGTGTGGCTGGCAAAACCTTGAGAAACGTTTAGTACCAGGTACGTTAATTTTTCCTGGTTCCGTAACAAACGTAAGAGGTTTTCCTTAGTATTTAATAAGATATTTTATAAGACAATATCAGACAAGTGTTTTGTGCCCAGTACTATGATTATTTTATTTGTATTTCATAATCATGTGTAAGTAAGTGTAAAGAGTGCCACAATGCTGGATATGGAGAGTGATTAAAGTGATAAAGAGTACCAACAGCCTACCTGAAATGTAGTAGGTATAGACCGCAATATAGGTATATCTAGACGTCCGTGAAAGTGGTTTTATTTTGTAGTGAATTTTGTTTTTCAAATTGGAGATTTTGGTGTTATTAATTTAAAGCTGTATTTCAGCATTTTTTAAATCTATATTTATCAATTTCTATGCGTGCAGTTATTTGTTCACAACCCTCGTGTTACTCTAGTCTAAATCAAACAAGCTGGAATGTGCCGGTACTTATAATCAGACTGGTTTTAGTAGTTGCCAAGACTAAATTAGTATTTTTTTTTTCTGTTGATACAGTACTGCATACAATTTTGAAAATTACACTTCAATTTAACAATAATTCCCTTTTTTAGTACTTTTCGTTGTTGAAAACACGATTTTTGTGAATTCAATTCAGTGTTATTTACATGTAATTTACACTTACTTAGTGTTTGGCGGTGATTCAATTTAGGCATTTTCTGGTTTAGATTTGATCAATTCATGCTCATTTTGTGAAATTAAATGATTTGCACATGTATATTTTGGTTTTATCATCAGTCTCAAAATTCACTTACCTCTAGTACTACATATGACACGACAAACATAAAAACCACATATTAACAAAACGTTTTCGGTCCAGGAGACCTTTCTTATTGATCAGAGAGAGAGAGACTGAGCTCCAACTTGAAACTAGGCTAGCTGTTGTCTAGGGGTGAGGGTGATTGGATGAATGAAGTTGGATAGGCGAAACAAGGGGGGAGGAGGATTACCACCACCGGATGTTTAAATTCGGTTCATGGCGGGATTTGTAGATCACTGGTAAAAACCCACCTTCTTAGTTCTGCCTCGTGAATTGTGGATGGGAAGGCTGTGAAGCAGGTCGTGAAGGGTAGGCATGTACATTTTCAGGTCAACTGTTGGTTTGGTACTCTTTCAATCACTTATATTACAATGAGTATGAAGTGCTGGATTATCAGTGTTGCTGAACAAAGTTAAGTTATCTACGGTACTTTTTTACTATATCTGTGCAGTTTCTGAATGTACTGCACTTGTAAGTTATTGTGTACAGTACTAACTATTAATTAGAGATGGGGCCGATTCCAGACTTGACCGCTTACTGAACAATTTGATTACTGACCGATTCTCAATTTTTGGGGTCATTTTGATCAATATGATTCTTAGGGAATCGTAGGAATCACCGACATCGGTATCAGCATCGGCCCATCTTGAGTATCCTACTAATGTTTTCAGATCACTCTCTTACAGTGGCAAAAGGAAACAATGTAATTAATGTAGATGTATATACCTACTGTAGTACTATTTTGGAAAACATTACTTTTAGTTTTGTACAAATAAAAAATCTTGAATGTTGGAACGGATCTACATTCATGCGATGGTGGTGTTTGCTGAATGTTTTTCTTTTTATTGTAGGTAGTTTTGTACATGATCCGTTAAAATTAATGACATATTAATAATTATTTTATAATATTAATTAATATGAAGGTGATGTTTGAAAAGATTTCCCTTGATTAGTGATGGAAGTCCTTACAGAAATGGGGTTTAGAAGTAAATTCCTTTTAATTAAATTTTTAAATTTCCAACTAGACTTTTTTGCTTGGCTTGATAGTGCTTAGATGCTCTGGTTTAGTGTTGGGTGGGGAAAGATTGATAGGAGGCTAGGAGCCAACAGCTTACCTTGAAGGAGTTCGGCAGCTTTACGGCAAAACGCTGTCCCTAACCTCTCTGTCCGTACACAGAGTAATCCACTACGATGTCACAAATCTTTTCAAACTACACTTAATATATATATTTATTATGAATATGTTCTCATTTTTTTTATTAATTTTTTTTTAAAATTCCTATTTTAGGAAATGATTTTTGGTTTCCTTGAATTTTCTAAACAGGGATTCTGACTGGTATGTGCATTTCTTGATGAAAAATCATGTTCCTTAACAATGCTGGGTACTTGTAAAAGTTTATATAATAATTAAATTAATTATACCTTTCTTTGCCCAAATGTGTTTACGTATGTGTTCCCAACAAATAATTTTCACAACTTGGCAAAAAATGTACATGTTGTTAAAACTGGTTATTTAATAATTGAGCTATAAATAAAATCTGAAAAGAGTTGCATCAACTCATTTAAATCCTGCGTTGTGTTTCAAAGTGATCGCTGATCTCAGTGTCTGATATTGTTTCACGTTGTTGCAAGGCGGTCTGCACCTTGACCTGATTGTAAGACGTAGCTACAGTCCACACGAAGCCAAGCTGGATGTAACGCTGAAAACAGTTTCAATGGTTGCGTTCCGTTAACTGCTGGAAGTACTGAACCAGTAAGCCAGCTTTACTGGACCCGTTCCGTTAACGGAAGTGCTGGAGGTTTTTCGCCCAGTATTTGTCAGTAAAGCTGGCTGCTGGTTCAGTACGTCCAGCAGTTAACGGAATGCAACCTATATGGCCTGGTATAAACTGTAAGTGCGATAGCTAGGTGCATGTGTACCTGTACTGGTGTGTGTTTGTAAATAAATGTATCCATGTGTTAAGAATAATAAATCAAAATATTATTGGCAGTGATTTTAGTTTCAAATTATTATAGGCTTAAGTTACAATATTAGTACAGTACAATATATAATATTAGTACGTACCAGTAGTACCGTTAGTAACTCGACACGTTCACTATCCCTCCCAACAACAGCTGGCATACTCTCATCCAGTTCGGAGTTCACTAGTTGAGAAATACAGACACAGAGACCAATGTCAACAATAACCTTGAACTTTGATTAATACCAAAATATAATATCTATTGAACAAACACAACAATGGAACATTACTACAAATAGTGTTCTACAACTTCTTGACGATCTCCACTTCTTCCCATCTCATTTTATTTTCAATTTGGCCGCCACATGAAAAGAAATATTGCGATCGCAGCGCGACCTGTTGGTCAAGTGTGTCAACTTTTTCGAGCCCCCAGTGATCTCTTTCAAACTTCTACCTCCCTGATTTTCTCTTCACTGGGCTGTCATTTTCGTTTGAAAACTAGTGGTGCTACCTGTGCGAACTTTTTGGAGCTAGCAATGATCTCTTGTCCACTCCTACCTCCCTGATACCAAAACTATAATTTCACAATTCACATAAAACTGGTGACACTGTAACCGGTAACACAGAAGACTTCATTACCGATGTCGTAAAACTGCACCGTTGCACTATCTAGTGAGTAACTTTGGAACTAGGTTCTAAACATTCTGAGAGAACTTCTTTATCGACTGAGCCAACAAGTTCATAACATTTTTCACGTTGGTGGGCAACACTTAATTCCAAAATTGCGCGCATAGGTTAAACTTTCCGATTTACGTTGTTGTAGTTTCTAGCGGTGGAATAGACCCTTCTGCTGATTTCTGCTTTACGGGGCAGTCATTTTTGTTTACCCACTAGTTGCGCTACCTGTCCTGTACTTGTACTTTTTGGAGCTAATAATGATCTCTCGTAAACCCAAAGATGGTTGGATGAGCGAAGCGAAGACTTCAATTTCACCGACCCCCCAAAAAAATTTAGCTCGGGTGTTTTTTTGTTTGTTTTTCTGTCTGTTTGTTCGCTCTCTACCGGGCAAACGGCATATGTGATCTGGATGAAAATTGGAGGGGACCTTCGAAATCTCTGAACTTAGACACTTGCTACGTTTTTGGGTACAATCGAAGAAATATTTCTCATGAATATCGTACTTTTACGTTTTTTTTAAAATTTTTAGTGCGATATTTTCGTGACATTTGGGCCGATTCTGACCAAACGAGTGGGGCTACAACGTTCATATTTCATGTGGACATTAAGGTAATGGTGATGTATTGCTTTTTGAAAGAAAAAGTTAGCCAGAATCCATAGAATAAAGGTTTTAATATGATTTAATTTAGGTTTATAATGACAATTTACAAGTAACAATAGAAACTTGACAACAATCAACAACAATGCGTTCAAAAGGCACTCGATAAGTAAATAGATCCCACGCAATCTAAAAACTTACAAAAAAGCTCATCCATCAACGCGACGGGACTTAAGCGTTTTCCTAGTATGTAGTATATAACTAGTCTCCTACATCCCCGTTTAACAGACTTTTATAACCGATTCAGTAGAATTGAATTGTTGTATTATCTAGCGAGTAACTTTGTAACTAGGTAGTTCATTCTCAGAAAACTTCATTGTTAGATGGCAGCGCTAGTTTTGAAAACGTAGGCTGATAAAGGAACAAATTCTCTTTTCAATCACTCAATTTCAGACCCGTTATTCTTATTCTTTTTAATGGCAATATACACATCAGCACAGCCGAAGTCCTCATGAACCTGTGATAGCATAATTTTATTGTTCTAAGTCACATTCATTAGTTGCTCACAATGTACAAGATGACTTATCAAGATCAAACTATTGTTGCGGGTGCGGCCTATTTGATTTCAGACTAATAAATATAACAATACCTTACGATGCATCTCTGCAATACCTCGGACGTCACTGGTTGATCGGCAGACGTAGCACCAAGCGTAGTAATTACCCGATGTACATCCAACCATTGGAGGACACTCTTATTGTTCGGGGGGGTTTAGAATTAAAACTACACATGAATCCGTGCACATGGGTGATCGATAGCATAAACGTAATTAAATATGTAGCAGTCAAATTAACATTGATAACAAACAACTTACTCTAGATTCAGTCTAAAATAATATGTTATAGATTATTGTATAAAAAAATCAGCAATTAGTCTTATTTTATCAGTTTTAAAAGGAAGCAAAGTTACAATACTGACTCCCCCTTATGAAAGAAAAACATAAATTTTCATTTGAAACAGTTTATTTCTTGGGAGGTTTGTACTATGAACTGAAGTAAAATAAAATAAATGTAACCTAAACTCGGATGAGTTTCTTGTAACTTGTGGCGTCTTGCGTTAAGTCCTGTTGATCCTCTGCTCGACTTGTAACTTCTCTGCTGGTTTCAGTTCTTGTAACTTGTGGCGTCTTGCGTTAAGGCCTGTTGATCCTCTGCTTGACTTGTAACTGCTCTGCTGGTTTCAGTTTCTTGTAACTTGTGGGGTCTTGCGTTGGCCTGTTGATCCTCTGCCCCGACTTGTAACTTCTCTGCTGGTTTCAGTTTCTTGTAACTTGTGGCGTCTTTTCGTTGGCCTGTTGATCCCCTGCTCGACTTGTAACTTCTCTGCTGGTTTCAGTTTCTTGTAACTTGTGGCGTCTTGCGTTAAAGTCCTGTTATCCTCTGCTCCCACTTGTAACTTCTCTGCTGGTTTCAGTTTCTTGTAACTTGTGGCGTCCTTGCGTTGGCCTGTTGATCCCCTGCTGACTTGTAACTTCTCTGCTGGTTTCAGTTTCTTGTAACTTGTGGCGTCTTGCGTTGGCCTGTTGATCCTCTGCTCGACTTGTACTTCTCTGCTGGTTTCAGTTTCTTGTAACTTTGGCGTCTTGCGTTAAGTCCTGTTGATCCTTGCTCGACTTGTAACTTCTCTGCTGGTTTCAGTTTCTTGTAACTTGTGGCGTCTTGCGTTAAGTCCTGTTGATCTCTGTCGACTTGTAACTTCTCTTGCTGGTTTCAGTTTCTTGTAACTTGTGGCGTCTTGCGTTAAGGCCGTTGATCCTGTGCTCGACTTGGGAACTTCTCTGCGGTTTCAGTTTCTGTAATGGGGCGTTTGCGTGGGCCTGGATCCTCTGCTGATTGAAATTCTCGCTGGTTCAGTTTTGTAACTTGTGGCGTCTTGCGGGTTTAAATCCGTTGATCCTCTGGTGACTTGTAAATCTCTGCTGGTTTCAGTTCTTGTACTGTGGCGTCTTGCGTTAAGTCCTGTTGATCCTCTGCTCGACTTGTAACTTCTCTGTGGTTTCAGTTTCTTGTAACTTGTGGCGTCTTGCGTTAGTCCTGTTGATCCTGTGCTCGACTTGTAAACTTCTCTGCTGGTTTCAGTTTCTTGTAACTTTGTGGGGTCTTGCGTTAGTCCTGTTGATCCTGCTTGACTTGTAACTTCTCTGCTGGTTTCAGTTTTTTTGTAACTTGTGGCGTCTTGCGTTGGCCTGTTGATCCCCTGCTCGACTTGTAACTTCTCTGCTGGTTTTAGTTTCTTGTAACTTGTGGCGTCTTGCGTTGGCCTTTGATCCTCTGCTCGACTTGTAACTTTTCTGCTGGTTTCAGTTTCTTGTAACTTGTGGCGTCTTGCGTTGGCCTGTTGATCCTCTGCTCGACTTGTAACTTCTCTGCTGGTTTCAGTTTTTTGTAACTTGTGGCGTCTGCGTTGGCCTGTTGATCCTCTGCTCGACTTGTAACTTCTCTGCTGGTTTCAGTTTCTTGTAACTTGTGGCGTCTTGCGTTGGCCTGTTGATCCTCTGCTCGACTTGTAACTTCTCTGCTGGTTTCAGTTTCTTGTAACTTTGTGGGGTCTTGCGTTAAGTCCTGTTGATCCTGTGCTCGACTTGTAACTTCTCTGCTGGTTTCAGTTTCTTGTAACTTTTGGCGTCTTGCGGTTGGCCTGTTGATCCTCTGCTCGACTTGTAAATTCTCTGCTGGTTTCAGTTTCTTGTAAAAATTGTGGCGTCTTGCGTTGGCCTGTTGATCCTCTGCTCGACTTGTAACTTCTCTGCTGGTTTCAGTTTCTTGTAACTTGTGGCGTCTTGCGTTGGCCTGTTGATCCTTGCTCGACTTGTAACTTCTCTGCTGGTTTCAGTTTCTTGTACTTGTGGCGTCTTGCGTTTAAGGTCCTGTGATCCTCTGCTTGACTTGTAACTTCTCTGCGGTTTCAGTTTTCTTGTAACTTGTGGCGTCTTGCGTAAGTCCTGTTGATCCTCTGCTCGACTTGTAACTTCTCTGCTGGTTTCAGTTTCTTGTAACTTGTGGGTCTTGCGTTAAGTCCTGTTGATCCTCTGCTCGACTTGTAACTTCTCTGCTGGTTTCAGTTTCTTGTAACTTGTGGCGTCTTGCGTTGGCCTGTTGATCCCCTTTCTCGACTTGTAACTTCTCTGCTGGTTTCAGTTTCTTGTAACTGTGGCGTCTTGCGTTAAGTCCTGTTGATCCTGTGCTCGACTTGTTAACTTCTCTGCTGGTTTCAGTTTTTGTAATTTGGGTTTGCGTTGGCCGATCCTCCAAAATTTTCTGGTTTCAGTTTTGTAACTTTTGGTCTGCGTTTGTTCCTGTGATTTTCTCTGCTGGTTTAATTTTTTGTGGGCGTTCTTGGGACTTTGGCGTCTTCTTTGGTTTTTCTTGTTGGGGGGTTTTTTGTTTCTCTGAAATTTGCGTTTGTTCTTGATTCTCTGCGGCTGTACCTCGTGTTATCTTGTTAAAAAAAAAAAAAAAAAAAAAAAAAAAAAGTTTCTTGTAACTTGTGGCGTCTTGCGTTGGCCTGTTGATCCTCTGCTCGACTTGTAACTTCTCTGCTGGTTTCAGTTTCTTGTAACTTGTGGCGTCTTGCGTTAAGTCCTGTTGATCCTCTGCTCGACTTGTAACTTCTCTGCTGGTTTCAGTTTTTTGTAACTTGTGGCGTCTTGCGTTGTCCTGTTGATCCTCTGCTCGACTTGTAACTTCTCTGCTGGTTTCAGTTTCTTGTAACTTGTGGCGTCTTGCGTTGGCCTGTTGATCCTCTGCTCGACTTGTAACTTCTCTGCTGGTTTCAGTTTCTTGTAACTTGTGGCGTCTTGCGTTGGCCTGTTGATCCTCTGCTCGACTTGTAACTTCTCTGCTGGTTTCAGTTTCTTGTAACTTGTGGCGTCTTGCGTTAAGTCCTGTTGATCCTCTGCTCGACTTGTAACTTCTCTGCTGGTTTCAGTTTCTTGTAACTTGTGCGTCTTGGTTTCTGTTGACTCTGCGTTGTAACTTCTGGGTTTCGTTCTTTTGTAACTTGTCTGCTCTTGGTTTCAGTTTCTTGTGAACTTGTGGACTTTGCGTTGGTCTTCAGTTTTTCTCTTGGCTCTTCTTGTAACTCTTGATCCTTCGTCTTGTAACTTCTGGCGTCTTGCGTTTGTTCTTGTAACTTGTGTCTCTGACTTTGTATCCCTGCCGCTTGTAACTCTCTTGGTTAATTTTGTGGCGGTCTTGCGTTGGCCTGTTGATCCTCTTGCTCGACTGTAACTTCTCTGCTGGTTTCAGTTTCTTGTAACTTGTGGCGTCTTGCGTTGGCCTGTTGTCCTCTGCTCCTTGAACTTCTTCTTGGTTTCAGTTTTTGTAACTTGTGTTGGCGTCTTGCTTAGCCTGCTTGATCTTCTTCTCTGACGTTTGTTACTTTACTCTGGCTTCGTTCTTGTAACTTGTCGCTCTGCTTGAACTTTGATCTCTGACTTGTAACTTCTCTCGGTTTACTCTTCTTTAATCTGTGCGTCTTGCGTTGCCTTTGGAATCCTCTGCTGATTGTAAATTCTCTGCGGTTTCAGTTTCTTGTTAATCGTGCGTTGCGTTAACTTCCTGTGGTTTCGTTTTCTTGAACTTGTGCGTTCTTGCTGGCCTGTTTTCTTGTCGACTTGTACTCTTGGTTTGTTTTTGTAACTTGTGGCGTCTTGCGTTGGCCGTTGTATCCTCTCTGACTTGTAATTCTCTGCTGGTTTCAGTTTCTTGTAACTTGTGGCGTTGCTTGGCTGTTTTTTTCTCTCTGTCGACTTGTACTTCTTGCTGTTTCATTTCTTGGGCTCTTGCTTGCCTGTGTCTTGCCGACTTGTAATTCTCTGTGTTTCAGTTCTTGTGGCGTCTTGGTGGCCTGTGATCCTCGCTCGACTGTACTCTCTGCTGTTCAGTTCTGTAACTGTGGTCTTGCGTGCTGTTGATCCTCTGCTCACTTTAATCTCTGTGTTCATTTTTTTGTGGCGTCTCTGGCTTTGATCCTCTGCTCGATGTAACTTCCTGTGGTTCATTTTGTAACTTGTGGCGTCTGCGTTGGCTGTGATCCTGGCTTGATTCTCTCTGTTGTTTCTTGTAACTGTGGTCTTGCTGCCTGTATCCTCTCGATTGTAACTTTCGCTGGTTTCATTCTTGTAATGTCCTCGTGGCCTGTTGATCCTTGCCGACTTGTAACTCTCTGCTGGTTCAGTTCTTGGGTCTTGCGTGCCTGTTGCCTTGCTCACTGTACTTCTGTGTTTCAGTTTCTGAACTTTGGCGTCTTGCGTGCTGTGATCCTCTCGATTGAATTCTTGCTGTTAGTTTTTGTAACTTGTGGCGTCGCGTGGCCGTGATCCTCTGCTGACTTGTAACTTCTCTCTGTTTCAGTTTTGTACTGTGGCGTTTGTTGCGTTGATCCGCTGACTGTAACTCTTCGTTTATTTCTTGTACTTCGTCTTGCGTTGGCTTGACCTCTGCCCCTTGTACTTTCTGTGTTTCATTTCTTGTAACTGTGGCGTCTTGGTTCTGTTGATCCCTGCTCGACTAACTTCTCTGCTGGTTCTTTCTTGAATGTGGCGTTGCTTGCTGTGTCTCTGCTACTTAATTCTCTGTGTTTCATTTCTTTAACTTGTGGCTTGGTGGCTGTTGATCTCTCTACTTGTAATTCTCTGCTGTTTCAGTTTCTGTACTTGGGGTCTGCGTGCTTGATCCTCTGCTCGTTGTATTCTCTGCTGTTTCATTCTTGATTTGGGTCTTGCGTTGCCTGTTGATCCGTGCTCGACTTGTACTCTCTCTGTTCAGTTTGTATTGTGCGTCTGGTTGCCTGTGATCTCGTCGACTGTATCTTGCTGTTTCAGTTCTTGTAACTTTGGGTCTGCGTTGCCTGTTGATCCCTGCGACTTGTATCTCGCTGGTTTCAGTTTCTTGAACTTGTGGCGTCTTGGTTGGCCGTTTCCTCTCTCGACTGTAACTCTCTGCGGTTTAGTTTTGTAACTTGTGCGTCTTCTTGGCTGTGATCCTGCTCGACTTGTAACTTCTCTGCTGGTTTCAGTTTCTTGTAATTGTGCGTCTTGCGTTGGCCTGTTGATCCTCTGCTCGACTTGTAACTTCTCTGCTGGTTTCAGTTTCTAGATGACGGGGGCGACCGGCTTGTTTTGGCCGGTGGGTTCGGTTACAGCGACGTTCCATATTCTGAAACCGCAACTTGTCAACTGTCGGTGTGGTGAAAATTTCCTCGGGGGTTGGTTGGTGCTCTGAAGGGGTCTGGAGTTCTTGGTCTTTCAGTTTTGTGGGGCGTGTGTAAAGGGTCTCGCCCCTGCTAGGCATTAAAAAAAAGAGAAATAGTAGGGATTTGCGAACGTTCAAAATTCTTAAAACTTTTCGAGTTCGAGTGAAAAAAAGTACAATGTTCTGGAAAAAAGTTAATTGAACGAGTGAGCGTAGCGAACGTAGTGATTTCCATTCGACTTAAACGGCCCTTATTGTTTTTCTGCGTGCGTGCGTGTGTGTGTGTGTGTGTGTACGTTAAAAATCAGCCGAATCGCTGAACAGATTGCGCTGAAATTTAAACGGACATCCGGTACGAGTTTATTGAGAAACTGCTAACAAAATCAGCAAGATTCATTGCGATTTAAACATACAAGAAATAATAAACTGAAAAATAGACTTCCAATGTTATGAAATTATTTTAACGACAATGTTTTAGATTTTGAAAAGATATTTTTTGTTTTTATTTACCTGGCAGTGAAATGCCGTGTCCATTCAAGGTCTGTCGAATGTTTTAAGTCAAAGTACCCCCAAATTCCGCTCGTAGATTGAGTAAACCTTGCAATGTTTTCACGTATTTCGTACTGGCTATGTTTTACCATAGTAGGCCCTATTGCCACAGATGATGGACTTCACTGCTTATTGCATTTCAAAACATGTTTAATAATTTTTTAAATACAATCTCGAAATTACAAAATCTTTCCCGACCAGGGATTGAACCCACGTCTCCCATATTTCGGCTATAAGGGCGCTTTAGCCAACTAGACCAGGGAAACGCCAAAGTCGTAGTTAGACGAGTGAGAGAGTCATGTGGTGAGTACCCGGGAACATATGCATTTAAGTTTGATAATTATATTCGTATAAAATAATAGTTTTTTAAAGTTTAGTTGGCATACGGGACGGGCGCGTCAACTGTAAGGTCATAATGCGCCTCTCTAGCCTATGATAGGCTAGGTAGGCCTAAGGTAGGGGAAGAAAAGTAATGTAATCGGGTACAATGTTTTAGATTTGAAAATATATTATTTGTTTTATTATTCGCCTGGCCGTGAAATGCCGTGCCCATGCAAGGTCTGTCGAATGTTTGCACGTCAAGGTACCCACAAATTCGCTCGTATATTGAGTAAACCTTGCAATATTTTCACGTATTTCGTACTGGCTATGTTTACCATAGTAGGCCCTATTGCCACAGATGATGGACAACACTGCGTTATATTATGCATTTCAAATCATGTTCAATTATTTTTGAAATACAATCTAGAAATTACAAAATCTTTCCCGACCAGGGAATTGAACTCACTTCTTTCACATTTCGGCTACAAGGGCGCCTTAGCCAACTAGACTATAGGGAAACGCCAAAGTCGTAGTGAGACGAGTGAGCGAGTCATGTGGTGAGTACCCGGGAACATTTGCATTTAAGTTTGATAATTATATTCGTATAAATAATAGTTTTTAAAGTTTAGTTGGTATACGGGGACGGGCGCGTCAACTGTAAGGTCATAATGCGCCTCTCTAGCCTATGATAGGCTAGGTAGGCCCAAGGTAGGGGGAAGAAAAGTAATGTAATCGGGTACTTAACACATGGCTCACTCACTCGTTTAACAACGACTTTGGCGTTTCCCTAGTTTAAAAAAATTGTAGTGGTGTGCGGTCACCTATTATTTGACATGTCAAAAAAAAAATCTCAATTTGAATTCACAGGTACACATTAAAAATAAAAATACCGTACATTAATAGATGGTGGAGGGGCCGGTCCAGACTTATCACTATTTTACTGATTTTAATTATTTGATATCCCTTTAAGTTTGGTTCCAAATTATTGTTACGTTTAAAGTTTGAGTTCAATGTAAAAATAGTGGGTTTGCACAACACTAAACAATAGTATAGAAAATACCCTGCTTAAATTCACTGCACTGGAACGTCAAATAATAATCTTGCTCCGTTTGCACGAACCTTGAAAATAAATTATTTGCACTAATACTTAACCCCTTAACTGTGGAATTTATTTTTAGAAGTTGTTCTTCCCCTGTGTTAATTTTAAGGTAAAAAACCCTTATTTATACTTGAGTTGAAACTATCATTACTTTGCCATTTTTGCAAGTACGTATCTCAATTTTTTTTTATCATCACTGTAATTAATTAAATCATTCAGTTCACCCTCCAGCCCTCCATATCTGAATCTAAAATAACCGACATGTTCTGGATTTATAAACAACTCTTACGCGACGCCACTATGCACAGATGAAGCAACAAGCTCCTATTCCAGTTAGGATAGCCTCGAAAAATCTATCATCTACCACCAACATAACAGAACGAAAATCACTAGAATGAAGACCTCTGCTGCTGGCAATAATGCTCGTATTTATACGGCAAGCACAGACACACACCGTGGGAAGTGTTGCATTTACGGCATGCACATTACGGATGCCATTTAGCATGGACGTATATATACGGCATGCACAGACACACACCGTGGGAAGTGTTGCATTTACGGCATGCACATTACGGATGCCATTTAGCATGGACGTATATATACGGCAAGCACAGACACACACCGTGGGAAGTGTTGCATTTACGGCATGCACATTACGGATGCCATTTAGCATGGACGTATATATACGGCAAGCACAGACACACACCGTGGGAAGTGTTGCATTTACGGCATGCACATTACGGATGCCATTTAGCATGGACGTTATATACGGCAAGCACAGACACACACCGTGGGAAGTGTTGCATTTACGGCATGCACATTACGGATGCCATTTAGCATGGAGTATATATACGGCATGCACAGACACACACCGTGGGAAGTGTTGCATTTACGGCATGCACATTACGGATGCCATTTAGCATGGACGTATATATACGGCAAGCACAGACACACACCGTGGGAAGTGTTGCATTTACGGCATGCACATTTCGGATGCCATTTAGCATGGACGTATATATACGGCATGAACAGACACACACCGTGGGAAGTGTTGCATTTACGGCATGCACATTACGGATGCCATTTAGCATGGACGTATATATACGGCAAGCACAGACACACACCGTGGGAAGTGTTGCATTTACGGCATGCACATTACGGATGCCATTTAGCATGGACGTATATATACGGCATGCACAGACACACACCGTGGGAAGTGTTGCATTACGGCATGCACATTACGGATGCCATTTAGCATGGACGTATATATACGGCAAGCACAGACACACACCGTGGGAAGTGTTGCATTTACGGCATGCACATTACGGATGCCATTTAGCATGGACGTATATATACGGCATGAACAGACACACACCGTGGGAAGTGTTGCATTTACGGCATGCACATTACGGATGCCATTTAGCATGGACGTATATATACGGCATGCACAGACACACACCGTGGGAAGTGTTGCATTTACGGCATGCACAGTACGGATGCCATTTAGCATGGACGTATATATACGGCATGCACAGACACACACCGTGGGAAGTGTTGCAGTTACGGCATGCACATGACGGATGCCATTTAGCATGGACGTATATATACGGCATGCACAGCTAAGGGGTTAAACTGGTGTATTTGTAGCAAACTTCAAATGTCTCAACAGAGAATATAACAACATGCTAGCAATGAGGATAACATTAGAAAATGCTATTTAGAAAGAAATTAAATATCGAGTCCCAACCGAGGATTGAACCTGGTTCGCCTGATTGCAAGGCAGACGTCGTATATGTTGCTCGATCAAGATATTAATATTAATTGTTCATCATAATCAGGGGAGCCTTTAACTAGTATTGCATGATTTCATTTTCGACATCGCGATGTGCCATCTATTATTTGACATCAATGTCGATGTTGCTATTTAACATCAATGCCCAGTCTTAGATAAGACATTCACTATTCATTATTAACATTATTTTGTTTGTACTGTACTAAAATTAACTTTTTACACCTTCAAAGCCATCTGCCAATGTTCCTTTAATGTAGCCTATACGTACATCTGGATACAGCAGTGGCAAGTAATTACTATTTGTTTTGGTATGATCAAAATTCGAGCTGGCAGTTCTCTCTCGTTACAAGTTGCCACTCGACAGCAACCAACTTCAGTAAATTTATTTATTTTATTTATTTATTTAACGTCTATCCTATTCAGGGGCGCCGAATTTTGAAAATTCCGAGGGGTGCTCAACTTTGTGGAGAAGGGACCAAGCACGGGGGGTTTGGGGGCGGAGTCCCCCAACATAGCGCCGCAGGCGAAAATTTTGAAAATCACATTTTTAGAGTGCATTTAGTGCGTTTTAGACAAAAATATGGGGCTGGATGCAATACTGAAATACTGTAGTTGTTGTACCACAAAAAGTAGAAAACTACCAACAAGAAAATTGGAACACTAACAAGATAGATCATCATGTTACCAAAGTAATGCAATTTTTTACAGTAAAAACTAGAAAACCGTAAAAAATATGAAAGAGCGAGATAGACCATGTTACAACCATCGAATATGCATATCACTAGGAAAACGCTAAAGTCCCGCCGCGTTGATGGATGAGCTTTTTTGTAAGTTTTTAGTTTGCGTAGGACCACTTTTCCATTGCAAGTGCTTTTTGAATACATTGTAGGTGATTGTTGTCAAGTTTCTATTGTTACTTGTTAATTGTTATTATAAACCTAAAAAAAATCATATTAAAACCTTTATTTCTATGGATTCTGTTTTACTTTTTCAAATTTTTCTTTCAAAAGTTACTACATTACCATGACCTTAATGTCCATGTGAAATATGAACGTTGTAGTCCCATCCGTTTGGTCAGAATAGGCCCAAATGTCACGAAAATATCACACTAAAAATCGAAAAAAAATCGTATAAGTACGATATTCATGAGAAATATTTCTTCGATTGTACCCAAAAACGTGGCACGTCTAAGTTCAGAGACTTCGAAGGTTCCTTCTAATTTTCATCAAGATCGCATATGCCGTTTGCCCGGAATCGTGCGAACAAACAGACAGAAAAAACAAAAAAAAACAAGAACATTGGAGCTAAATTTTTTGAGGGGTCAGTGAAATGGAAGTCTTCGTTTCGCTCATCCAATTACGTTCGCGATCGCGTCCAACAATCATGAGCCTTCCTGCATGACTCAAGTGAGTTTGACTAGCTCTAGCATAGCATATCAGTTCTCAGCGCGAGCACTGTCGAGTGTCGAGCATAGCCACTCTTTTGGTGGGGATTCCGGTTCGAGCATATGGAAGTGGAGAAGGGCATGTGTACAAGTGAAAAATAGAAACCTTTTTTTTATTTTTAATATGTACCTCAAAACTTAGATAGTTATAGGCCTAACATTTATTTAAGTCAGGATTTTTGGAGGGGTGCGCAGCACCCCTCCAAACAATCTGAGGGGTGCTTCAGCCCCTGAGCACCCACATAATTGGCGCCCCTGATCCTATTCAGTTATAAAAACTGATTTACAAAGGAGGACAACTAAATAAATCTAATTACATAGATGCAGACACAACAATGAACTACATTTAAGTAAATATTTGAAATAGTAATATTACAACAATGCATTAAATACTCAACAAATTTGATAACAAATAAAAAGGATATTAAATGCAATTTATGAATGAATCGAATATATAAAAAAAGGGGGTGGGGAATGAAAAGAAAAAAGAAGAAAAGAAAAAAGGAAAGGAAAAAAAAGAAAGAAAGAAAAAAAAGAAAAAAGAAGAAAAAAAACATTAAAAAAGAAAAACAAAAAGAAAAAAACTGATTTATTAGACGATCCCACTCAAACGAATATGAGGTTTGCCAAAAATCAGGAACAGCAAATCAGGGAGTAATCAATTTTTCGCGGAAGAAACCACCGAACGCGAATCTTCATTCTTGTGTTCAACCATCATTCTTGTGTTCAAATCTTGATAACAATTTAGTGCAAAAGATCTTGACTCTAATATATAATTACATCAGATATATAATTATTTAAAATTGTTCAAGTCAAAAACTGATCACAGCAATGATACAGGACACCTAACTCAAGTTGCAAGTTCCACCAGTGGGCGGCAACCAGACAATCTAGGCAGAAAAATATCAATTGAAAATACATTGAATACATCAAAATCAAAGCAATAATGAACAAACAAAGAGAACAGCAAAATCATAAATAAGAACATATGAAGATAAATTAACATTACATAAACACAGAGACAATGCCCCACAAATAAATAGTAAAAATCAATTCTTCTTTGTTCTTCGATTCATTATCATTGCTTCAATTTTACTTTTAAATTGTACTATTCCTAGCTCAGTAAACTGGCTTCTAATATCATAAGAAATTGAATTCCAAAAGGATACTCCTCTGTACAAGAATGACTTTCTTAATGATTCAGAAATTAATTTAGGAACTTTCAAAGAGTTTATTAGAATAGAATTTCTATCACGATCAACAAATTGAAAAATATTGGGTAAAATACCTGAATACATACCTTTCAATATTTTGTATGTATTTACCAGTAGGGGAGAGGGGGCCACAATGAGACAAAAAAAACTATGTCGGCTCAAATTCTTGTATTTCAGTATTGTCAGTGGCTATAACTATCTTATTCTATGATGTTATCCTTCAGCTTGACTATGTTAGTCATAGAATGCATAATCTTGAATATTCTTATTGCAGCTAATTGTTGCGGGTGTGATGTATGAACATTTGAACTACCCGCCTAGAGCACTGCAGTGTAGTGGAGCTCTGTGTCGTGGGATCTGAGGGGCGGTGGGTTAGTAGTTGCTGTCTTCCCCGTCTTGACTAGCAAGGAGCGATGTCATGTAGCCTAGCATCCTAGTGATTGTAATTGTATCTATTCTAATAAAGTACTGTTAATCTTATATCTAAATATCGAGTGATGATTCATATGGCGCCCTCATAACATATACATAACACTGGCGACGAACGGGAAATGCAAAGTAAGTACCATCTCGGAAATCTGAAGGACTACGCTAAATTCTTACGAGCACGACCAGTACCTTTTCCACTGCAAAACAAGGTTAATAAGGAACTGGACAGGTTGACTGAATCGGGGTTATAGAACCGGTGATCCATTCGGAATGGGCATCACCGATTGTGGCAGTTTTGAAAAAAGACAAAACTTTAAGGATTTGTTGTGACTACCGAAGCACAGTAAATCCAGCGCTAGTAACAGACATTTATCCATTGCCCACAACGAGCAATATCCTGGCTACGATTGCCGGTGGTGTGAAGTTCTCCAAGCTGGACCTTGCACAAGCATATCAACAAATGTCTGTAAACGAGACAGCAGGCCTTGTACTAACAAACAACACCTTAAAGGGGTTATTTAAAATGAAGAGGTTACCGTACGGGGTATCGAGCGCACCTGCGATTTTTTCAACGCGAAATGGAAAAATTGTTAGCAGGCATACCAGGTGTGGCGGTATTTCTCGACGATATCCTGGTATCGGGGAAAACGCAAGAAGAACACGACGAGCGGTTGAGGGAAGTCTTGAAGCGGATTGACTCTAAGGGGCTGCGCTTGCAAAGATCAAAATGCCAATTTGACCTTGAACAAGTACAATTTCTTGGGTTTCTAATTGACAGCACTGGGGTTAGGCCAACACAAGACAAGGTGAATGCTATCGTACAAGCACCGAACCCAACTAACAAGTCAGAACTTCGAGCGTTCCTCGGGTTATACAACTTCTACAACAAGTTCGTGAAGAACCGAGCATGTCTTCTGAAACCACTTCACAGACTGCTAGACGATGCCAGCTCTTGGAAGTGGGAAGAACAAGAGGAAAACGCTTTCCTAGAAGCTAAAAACAGATTACAATCAGCTGATGTATTAACTCATTATGATGAAGACAAGCCAATCGAGCTAACATGTGATGCATCTCCGGTGGGAATCGGAGCAGTCTTGTCTCATGTCAACAATCAAGATCAAGGAAAACCAATTGCATTTGCGTCAAGAACACTGACAAGTACAGAGCGTAACTATTCTCAAACAGATCGAGAGGCGTTAAGCATAATCTATGGCGTAAAACACTATCATCAATACTTGTATGGTCGCAAATTCAGGATTGTAACAGATCACCAACCACTCTTGGGATTGTTCAACCCTGGGAAATCAATTCCACAGATAATTTCACCAAGAATGCTACGGTGGAGCATTCTACTGTCCGCTTATGAGTACGAATTTTGTTTATCGCCCGGGTAAACAAATAGGTAACGCCGACGGACTAAGCCGGTTACCGGTACAACACCCGGATACCGAAACTCCAGCACCAATTGAAGTACTGTTTTTGGAAGCATTGGACAAACCACCGATCACAGCGGTCGAGATAGAAAAGGTATCCAAGCAAGATCCGGTGATGAGCAAGGTCATTGAATGCGTACTTACAAAATGGACGCATGACCTCAACAAGGACAATTTCACAGCATACTTCAGGCGACGTCAAGAATTATCGATTCATCTTGGGTGTTTGCTGTGGGGAACGAGAGTCGTTATACCAGAAGAACTACGTGAACGGGTTTTGAAATTGTTGCATGTGGCTCATCCAGGCATTGTGGTCATGAAAAAACTTTCTCGCGCATATGTATGGTGGCCGGGAATCGACAACGACATTGAAAACTATGTCAAGAGATGCAACAATTGTCAAATACAACGACATGAACCAGCTAAAGCACCTCCATGTCCTTGGAAATGGCCGACAAATCCTTGGTCGAGACTACACGTCGACTTCATGGGTCCATTCATGGGGAACACTTTTCTCATTTTGGTAGACGCCTACTCCAAGTGGACAGAAGTGGTTATAATGAAAAACTTAACATCATTAGCAGTAATAAATCATCTACGAAGAATCTTCGCAATGCACGGGCTACCAGACAAATTGGTTTCCGATAATGGAACAGCGTTTGTCTCGGCTGAAATGAAGGAATTTCTAAGAAGTAATGGTATTACGCATGTTGCCGTACCACCATTCCATCCTGCATCAAATGGACAAGCTGAAAGAACTGTTCAGACGGTGAAGGAAGCCCTCAAGAAGATGAACAAAGGGAACATTCAAGTCATGGTCTCAAGATTCTTGCTACATCAACATAACACTCCGAGCACGGTGACCAACAAGAGTCCTGCTGAACTTCTAATGGGTCGGCGTATCCGGACAGCCTTGGATCTTTTGAAACCAGACTTGAGCAAGAAGATGCGCCAACGTCAGGAGGAAGAATGGGAACGCCAGAAGCTACCTGAGCGAACTTTTGAAGAAGGTGCAGCAGTGTTCGTGCGGAACTATGCCGATGGAAACAAGTGGATGCCAGCAACTGTCACCAACGTCGGCGGCCCACGAACATTTGAAACGCAACTAGATGATGGACGGACCTGGAAACGACACCTAGACCAAATGAGGGGGCGAGACTCGCGGTCGACAGAAGACTATGAAGAGGCAGTGAACCAACCTGATTCTCCTTCAGAACCATCCCTAGTAGGAAGGGCTAATGAAACCTCTGCCACTCCATGTCATTCTCCCCAGCAAAGGGTATCCTCACGTCCTCGTGCTAGACCTGCCTATCTGAAAGACTTTGTTACTGATTAAATCATGTATCTTTAAAAACGCTAATTGATAATTTAATTCAAATCATAATTGTAAAAAAATCCCAGAAGGGAGGGGTGTGATGTATGAACATTTGAACTACCCGCCTAGAGCACTGCAGTGTAGTGGAGCTCTGTGTCGTGGGATCTGAGGGGCGGTGGGTTAGTAGTTGCTGTCTTCCCCGTCTTGACTTGCAAGGAGCGATGTCATGTAGCCTAGCATCCTAGTGATTGTAATTGTATCTATTCTAATAAAGTACTGTTAATCTTATATCTAAATATCGAGTGATGATTCATATGGCGCCCTCATAACATATACATAACAGCAATTTGTCTCATTGTACCCCACAGGTGGGGCACTATGAGACAAAGCATGGGGTACAATGAAACACTCCACTTTTTTAGCCTAAAACATGGTTTATTATTGGAATTTTTTTTTGTAAACAAAAGTCAGTACACTGAGGTCAAGATTATTTTGATATAATAATAAAAAGATTTAATTACTGTTATTACAAGAAATGAAATTAATTTAAATTAACCAAATAGAAATCAGGAAAAAGAGAAAATTTTAATGGATTTGGCAGATATCCATGTTTCAAAAATTAACTATAAACTATAAATAGGCATGTTGCCGTTTAGTATGCCCAAAGTAATAGGGATTGGGTAAAATCATCTGTTTGTCCTTAATGTTCACTGAATATGCCTGTCTCATTGTGCCCCAAGAAGAGCTGTCTCATAGTGGCCCACACTACCAATTATGTTCGATGACTAAAGTAACTACCATAACCTCAAAATTTTTCAAAGTCTACCTTTAATATTTGTGCATGCATATAGTAACTTTCATACCACACAAACGGCAATTGTCTATTGTAAATATAATAAATTTGGCATAATTGATACTGTACTGTACGAGGTGTAACCTACAAAGTGGCGGCAAATTTGAGCGCCTAATTCAAACAAATTTGGGTGATGTCTCATTGTGGACCATGTCTCATTGTGGCCCCTCCTCCCCTACGCTATATTTCATTCTTTCCTCAATCGTGAAGCAATCAGATTGTAAATCTTGGCTCATAGGAATTAAATCAAACAGATGGTCAATTCTCTTCTGAAGTACAACATATTCGGTAGAAGGTCTTACTGCCCAAACCACTAAACAATAATCAATAATAGAGTGAATATAAGAATCTACAAGTAACCTCAACATTCTCTCTGTTACAAACCTCTTCATTCTACTTATAATACCTATTGCTGATGATACTTTATTACATACATATTCATAATGTTTCTTAAAATTTAAATTACAATCTAAGAAAACTCCAAGATATTTAAATTCATACAAAAAAATAAACCAACTAATTAGAAAAATAAGAAAAGTAAAATTAAAAGTATAAGAACTATACCTAATTAGTAAAATAGTTACAAACATAGATACATGTCTGAAAAATGAATGATTAAAAATACAAGTTTTGATCTTTTATAAATTAAAAATGTAAGTAATGTATATTTATTTATAGTGAAACATTTTATCCGCGCACACAGAACAAAAGATATACGGCCTTTGGCCAAAACTTATGTGGAATGTTATTGGTCTGGAGTGTCTTTAAAGTTCATAATAAAAACATAATGTATCTAAATGTATTTATAAATTTCACTTTTTTAAACTTTGCTTGGAGAACTGTTATTTGTATATATTTTATTCACTATGGTGATTTCTTGAAATTCTGAGGGACTGGCATGTGTCACATTTACATTCGGGGTTGTATGGGGGTGTGATGAAGTCAGTGTTGGAGAACTCTTCTATTAACTGTCGTTGCACCTCCTCGTCGGGGTCGTATGGGAGTGCGGCGAAGTCAGTGTCGGCAAACGCTTCTCTAAGTTGCCGTTGGACTGCCACAGCGGCCTCCGTGGAGAGACCTCCATTTGATAATAGGTCAGGCGATGAAGCTAGCATTTCGGGTTCAGGTGTCGTGATCATGTCCAACAGGTAGGGCATTAGGTCAACATCGTTGAGAGGTGGTGACTCGTCCAACCTCAGAAAGGGGATCGTCTCCGCTTCTGAGTTGGACTCAGAGGTCCTCCTCTCTCTTTTTATGTCTGTAGTTGTGTGTGGTACCTGCGGTTCCTGCAGTTGTGGCGGCGGCGTCGGTGGTGGTGGTGTTGGAATGGTCCTTATCCGGGGGTCCCCAGGCGCACCCCAGGATGTACTGGGTTGCGGACATTCCATTCCATAGGAGATACGGCGCGGCGGCCTCCAAGCGTCCGGGTCAACCATAAGCTTTGACTGCAGTGGTAGTCTTGGTAGCCTGGGGTTCCTCAGGCTTGGTCTGGGAGTTGTTGAAAGTGTATGTATTGGTCTTCGAGATGTTGGGATTAGGGGGTTTGGTCTAGGTGAGGTTGGGATTGTGGGGTTTGGTCGCCCCAGATATAGATGGGGGTACCTTATCCAGTCGGGATTTATGTAGGTCGGTGATCTGGAGGAAAACGGATAGTCGTTCGGATTGGTGTAATTGGTGGTGGTGGTCTGGATGGGACATAATCTTGGACGGGATAGGGGGACATACTTGTTCCAGGCTCGTATTGGGTGGAAACCCCTGACTCCAGGTGGTGTTGACAGCTGGGTCTGGTGTCGGTTGCCATTGGCTAGGGTCCGGCACGAAGGCGCAAGGCGGAGGCGGTGTTCCCCACTGGGGAGGGTCCGGCAGGAAGGCGTGTTGGCCCCGTACTGCTGTGTACTGCACGGACCAGCTCCATGTGGACAGGGTGTGTGGCGCGTTGGTCAGGCCTCGACCCTGTCGCGCCCACTCGATAACGGCACGGGCGTCGGCTGGCCGTTGTTTTCGGCGCGCCTCGATAACCTCGCGTGCGTCCACTGGCCTATGGTTCTCCTCCTCGTAGTTGTCGTCATAATTGTTATTCATTTTCTATTAACATGAACATCAAATTACTTACAACATTCCATATTCCCAGGTATTTCCTACTTAGTACTGTAGTTTAATTTTCCCCATTTGCTCTATATCTCTTCACTTACAGGTGTGAGTTTAATGTCTCTCGCTTCATCATAAATTTGATTTATTAGATTCCCCCGTCTTGTGACATGTGAACTTATAGAATAGGTATATCCATCTGCATCTTCCGTAAAAGTTGCAGATGGCTGGATTGAAATTAGTGGCAATTCGTTTATTTGCATGTAATTTTGATTGTTAGCTCCCAGTCCAGAGCAAGGTTCTAGATTTATTGCTCTAGGTTATTAGATATAAGGGGGGGTATTGGTGGAGCTATTGGTAGCTCTCTCACTTCCATATAAAATGATTGCGAGGTAATGACAACTCACTTCTGGGTCAAACGGTAAGTCCGTAATGAGGAACTTACATTTCCTTCCAGATTATTTGCCCTTGCATTTAACTTAGGTAATTCATTAAGGGGAATCAACCGGGTCGTTGAACGTCCAAAAACTTGTTTTTTTGTTACGGCTATTTTCATGTATATTATAGAACTTGAAAAAAAAAGGGGGAATTTTTTGGGGGGAATTGGAGGGTATTTGGGGATTCCAATCCTTATATTTATGTGTTCTAATTCAAATCTTTAAAATAAAAATACTGACTGAAACCAAAATCAAATTTGGAACGCATTTAGAGAAAAGTGTTATAATTAATATGACAGCAGAAAAATTGAAATTTGAGAAATGGGTTGACAGCTATGAACTTTTTTTCGCGTACCTCTACGAATGTCCATAAAATATAGTGCTCGTTTCGTACACTGACGTTACTACAGCAAGTGACACACGTTATATAAGTCCCAGTCGACCCTTGCACGAAAGTGCACTTTCCAACGAGGTATAACATTTCCCAAAATTGGTCTAGGCACTATCGAGATCGAGCTGAATTCCGAGTCATTGCAAAAACTTGAAAAATTTCTCGCGCATCAATCGCGGCGAAGATTCGACGCGTCCAACCACTGCCGCTCAGTGCTGCCGCTCATGGTCTCTCCGGCGAACTATCTCTACTTCGCGTCGTATTCTGACTAAGCTAAGCGATAGTATCATAGAGAGTAAAAACGACCTTGGAGTGACGCTAGAGCAGTGACACACACTACAGAGTATTACTGGAGTATACTGAGTAGCTAGCAGCCAATAATATTGTTTGCGTACGTTGTGATGACGGAATAAAAAAGAAGCGAACTAACTTACTGAACTTGAACTAATTTTTCAACGATTTATGTAGCATAACCAAAACGTCATTACAGACTGTGGTTTTCCCGTGCGTCTTTGATTGATTTTGTTGTTTTCCCTGAAGCCTGTTTTAGATGGTCTAAACGTTTTGTACCAATTTTCTTGCAAGGACAAGAAGAATCCAATCTTGCATGGAAAATTTAAAATACAAAAACACCCCCCATCTATTGATGATTTTTCCACGTCTCTTTGCTTGCTACTTTTAATAATTTCGGGCACCCCCTTCAGCCAAGTATATTTAGCATGTCTGGTAAACAAATACAACAAATTCGGCAATTTGATGTAAATTGCTGACTATGTTTAGTAAAAATAAATTACGTTTTCAATTTGCTAGGAAACATAACTTGATTTGCAAGTTTTTCCCACCACAGACAATACACCAAGTCTTTCTACACACACTCTACTACTCTAGGTCTTTCTTCACCACCCCACCATGTGAATCCCATCGCTAAGTAGTTGCCGTCAGCGGCGTCATACAACCGTGTTTTCCACAGATTCTTATTAGCATCACTGCTCGCGCATTTAACTTATTTATGCAAACATTAGTTTTACACGTCACTTCAGTCATTCACTATTGGCCAATTTGGGGGGGGCCCAGCTAGCATAGGAATCGAGATCAGCATCGTTGCTGCTGGATTACGCAATATCCATTTTTCAATTGGGACCATTTTGAATAAAAACTATGCTAATCATTTGATTAGCTAGTAGCCTATATTTATTTTTTTGGTGTAAAATTCATTATACTTTTTATTTCGTATTTTTTATATTTCAAAAACTATTTTGTTTTTACTGGTATTTTACAAGGATTTCGCGGCACCTTGGTTGGGAACCACTGAATTTTTTCATGAGTTACAAGGTTGTTTTTACCAATAACAATTGTCAGTGATACCTAACTGGTAGCAGTTTTTCTAATTTTTGTGGTAAGGCCTGTCAAAAGCTCAAAAACTGACCTAAAACCGACAGAGGTTAGCCTATATGAGGTTACCGACAGTGTCGGCTCGGGCGCAAAGCGCTTGACATTCGGGAGATCTCGGTTCGAATCTCGCTGAGACCGGCAATCCTGACTGAAGGTCGTTTCCGATTTTTTTTTTAGTTGAAATGCGAATGCAGGGGATTGAGTCCTCTTAAAAAACCCTCGAACGTTCCTTTCCTAACTACCCTTAAGGCTAAAGACGGCACTGTGCCCTACAAAGGCCATCTCGCTTGGCGAGAAAAAACAATAACATAATTATAGATTTATTTATTAGGAAAACTCATTACACTTAAGACTAATTCATTGTGTAACTAATTCGATTCCCCACCAGAATCATATCATATTTAACTTTAGTGATTTCAAACGTTTCCCACAAAGTTTCATCAAGATCGGAGTAGCCGTTTGCCCGGACACGGACCAATATCATGAAAATATTGCATTTAAAATTGGGGAAATAGTAAAAGTACGATTTTCATTACAAATATTTATTCGATTGCCCCGTAATCATAACATATCTAACTTGAGTGATTTCAAACCTTTTCCCATAAAGTTCATCAAGATCGGAGTAACCGTTTGCCCGGCCGCGGCCCAAAATTTTCAAGAAAATATCGCATTACAAATTAAAAAAAATCGAAAAAAGTACGATATTCATGAGAAATATTTCTTGAAATGTACCCAAAACGTGGCAGGTCTAAGTTCAGAGATTTCGAAGGTCCCCTCCAATTTTCATCAAGATCACATATGCCGTTTGCCCGGAATCGTGCAAAACAAACAGACAAAAAAACAAAAAAAAAACAAAAAAAACAACCTTGGACCCTAAATTTTTTGAGGGGTCAGTGAAATTGAAGTCTTCGCTTCGCTCTTTCCAACAACAAAAAACAAGACACTGGTTTTTCTAAGATTCTTATTTATTCGTTTCTGCGAGATTATTGAACCATGGCCCCGGGTTTGAAATCGTCTCAGGATATATTTTTGAAATGAAAATTGTCGAATTGCACCAACGCCACGGCAAAATTAAGTTAGCTCCGCCAATAAAAAATATGACCATTGTTTACATATATGTCATTTATTAATATCACAGTGTGTACACGCTGTACTCTTTGGGTGGTATATATCAACGCAAAATTATGAGAATGAAAAAAATAAATGGTAACGAAAAAAAGGGTAAAAAAGTTTACGTAGATGTTTACTTTGTGTAAAAATATTCCTTATAGGGAGCATCTAAAAGTTATTTTATTCCACTTTAGTAAACAAGAACACTTTTCTTCATGCCAGTGTTTGAACTTTTGCTTTTTTATTGAAATATCTAATTGCGCAGGAACCTGACATTGCCCCCCTCCCTCCTTATAAAGTTCAGCCTCGGAGATGAAGTAACACGCGAAAAATGGTTTATGGATGAACGAAGTGAGCTATGCGAGAAGACATCAATTTGACTAAACACATTTAAAAAACTTGGATCTGTTTTAGTTTTCGTGTTTATGGCTATTCAACCGCGTTTTTCTATTTTCCAAAATATGCAACCAAATCAAATATATGAATGGCTTTAAAACCTGGCTATTCTAGAAAATCAAAGTTATTTTTTTTTCAAATTTTTCTGATCCAGTACAAGGCCAATATCGCCATCTCAAATAATTTCAAATTTCAATTCGTCCACGGCACACCATTCAACTTAGGATGTTGTTATTTTGTGACATTAATTTTCAACTGGTTTCTAGGGGCTGGCTGAGAGTTTTTTTTTTTTTTTCATTTGTCGTTCCTGCGTATTTTTTCGTTTGTGGTACGAATCGGTACAAAATATCGCCAAACGAAAAAATTCACTGGAAAGACAATTGTTAAAAAAAACTTTTTTTCTCTCAGTCAGCCTATGAAAACTAGTTGAAAATTAATGTCACAGAAACAACACCCTACGTTGAATGGTGTGCCCTGGCGAAATTTAAGTTGGAAATTATTTTGAGGTGGGGTATATTGGCCGTGTACCGGATCAGAAAAAATTGAAAAAAAAATACTTTTGATTTTCTAAAATAGCCGGTTTCAAAGCCATTAACTATATTTTGACTTGGGAGCATATTTTGGAAAATAGAAAAACGCGGTTGAAAAGCCCTATGTAACTTATTTGTTGGGCCGGTCAAACAGCAGAAATTTTAATGAATGCTTTTTTAAAATTTCTTAGGAACTTTTTTAAATCTCTTGTTTTATACGGGACATTTTCTGGATGCAACCGAAGAAATCATTCTTATCAAAAAAGCAAAAACAAATTTTATTTCTTTTTTGCTGCATTTGCTTTTCCCAATTCGCTCTCTGCACTAGCAAGCTTCCGATCTTCGTATTTTCAGGAAACGTCCGCTATATCTAGTTTTATTCTATCATTTATGGCGAAACCAGAGTAATATTTGCCATGAAAATCGTACTTTTTTAGTTTATTTTTAAATCCAAATATTTGTTTGGAAAATTTGGCTTTTTTGGGTTTTGCAGGCCGACAACAGTGACATTTCAGAGCGCATTAATAATTACATAAAAAAATAAATTCGTATTTATGTACCCACTCAGTTATAACTGATTTTTTAGTGGGGGGCAGTAAATATGAAGCCGAACAAGCCAACCCTGTAGGCGCCGACACATCGACGAGCAATCAATGACCGACTAGAGACCGCCGACCGGCATATTTTGAAGTAAAACACCGTCATCAGTCCTGCAAGCGCATATTCTCTCAAAGGGGCGAATGCGAGCCACCATACAATAAACAGAAGTCGGATCCCGTTGAATGACTATTCAATCAAAAATCGAGTTTTCCCGATCTCGTTAGTTGCCTTCACGTTTTTCGTAGGGTCTTCAAACATAAAAACCTTCAGAGCAATATGCTCATGCTCGTGTCCTTTCAAAAAAAAGGCAAAGTGACATTTAAAATTGAAGGATATATAGTGCATGTAGTCAATTTGATTCCGGGGGGGGGGGGGGGGGGGCGGCGGCGAATGACAGTTCCCGGCATTATAGCTGAATTCAACACTGATTGTAAAGACCTGACCTCAAGTTTTGGTGCCCAGCAATAAAACTCAAGTCACCCAGTCTGCAGAGAACAAAGGAGTGGACAAAGACGAACCAAAATTGTTGGTCTACGTGAAATAAGGAAATATTTCAAAGAACCAATTAACTTGACTAAACTATATTATAGATAAAATATTTATTAATTACACTTGGGCCATTCGTTTGCATTGCCACAGTAAAATACAGCTTTACCACGTTGGTTGGGGGGGGGGGGGAGGGGGGCGGAGATGTACCTTGGGGGAAACGTTGCCCCTGGTAAATTACCTTTCGACATAAAAAATAGGAAGGCAGCGACCACCTAAGCTGGTCCAACGCTGATTATGGGCCTGCCGCTACTGCTACTGACTTAGATATAAGTAAAATGAAATGAAAAGTGCAAAGGAAGGAGTCCTGCAAAACTTGCAAGCAAGGCTTATTAGAATGTATTAGAATGTTTTTGTCATTATTTTGTACCCTGCTCATTATAATAGTGCGCAGGCGCAATGTGTTAAAATTAGGCGCAAAAATTTACCAGTGTGTAGCAATGTATGTAGGCCTATTGCGTCGAAAAAAAAAAACAATTTAGTCCCAATATGAGGTGTGAAACCGCGGTGTGAACTCTATACAATCTAATAGTTATATCACAATCATAGGTAATATTAAAAATTGAAATTGTGCGTAAGTTTGAACAAGCCTCGAAAAATTGATATGAGGGGGTTATGCAAGTATCTATGTGCATAATACTGATTTAACAATAACAATAATAAAGCCTGATTGGTCCCTAAATTATAATATAATGGTTTTCAGTCATTATGGATATCCTGCTCCGATATGTATAGAGGTTTCTTTTTGTCGATAGGCTACTCTAATCGGGAAAAAAAGCAAAGTGAAAGGGCAAACTCGCGTCCTATTCCGGGAAGTGAACTCTATTCTTCAAATTCCCTGGTCTACCAAATTGGATAAATACATAAACAAATACTTGTCAAGCAGGCGGCTGATCTGACTACTCAACCTTCCATTGGAGGAAGTATATAATCGGTCTTATTCCTTATTTGTAAAACTATTTTTAATATCGTGTAAAGCTGGCTACACTAATTATTACTAATAATCATATCTCATCTCAATTTGAACTCTTTCTGTAGAAGCAAAAATCTAAAAGAGATTTAAACCAAGACTCCTTCCTGCTCCAATCGTACGAGCCGAACGCTCTTTACAGCGCATTTCGGCAAGGGACACTCAAAAAGCTCAAATCGTGAAACACGTAAGCCCCCCGCGGCCGGGACAGCGTGAACCTGCTTCATCAACGCCTCGAGCGCGACTGATTCAGATGCGCCCCTCGTAGACCCTGGCGGGTTAGTCAGCCGGGCTCGGAGGGGCGGGGGATCTTCTAGCATGACTATTCACATAGCTTATCGACTGATGGTCGCAATTAGGCGTATGACTGTTTTTCAGGCCGTTGATTCCCCTTAAGAAAAATTTGTGGGTTTGCTTTCCATTTCTTCCATCCTTTTCCTATCCACCAATATAGTATCCCTCGACTGATAATTATTATAAAAATAAATGTTCCACTTATGCCATAAAATAGTCGGATGTCCTATGGTCATCATTGTTACTTGATTCTAATGGTTCTGGATTTATTTTGGGCTCTACCCATTTTCTAACCACTTTACTATTGTAAAATCTATTTGACTTTATTGTGTTATTTTCCACAGTTATTTGGTGGTCAATCCAATGTCCAAGTGTGATTTGGTACATTGACAATTCAAGTTTTTCATCTTCTTTATTGAATGGTACTGGCCATTCTTGAAAGGGGGTTTGCATTAATCCCAATTCTAATTGAACAATAACAACATGGTATTTGTGCATACACTGCGGTAAAAGATTCTGTTTCTTTTATCTCTAGTTTTCTATTCCCCGAACAGGTTATTTTTATTGGTTGTAACTTTATAAGAAAAATAACTTCTGTTCGCGATAATGGGTAAATCTTTACCGATTCTAATTGATCCACACATGTTATTGGACAATTGTACCTTAGTGCGGCTATTGAGCCTCCACTACTGATGAAATTTACACAGGCTTTGATATAATTATTTTCAAAATCTAAGTTTTTTATTAGGCATAAGTTTCTTGTTTTTGATTTACAATCCAGTTGTTTAACATCTAGTATGTGAGCATCTTTATTCCGTAACGTAACAATTCTATTGTCCTGCGGCGCTTTTACTAAGCATATTTGATCAAAGTAATTTACTGGAAATGTTTCAAATTCTATTACCTGTCTAAAAGCTGGTTCTAAATGAACCACAGGTATAAACAGTTTAATTATTACTGTATTCTTTGAGTAAATACATTTGATTAAAGGTAGAGTATAATAGGTTGATAATAAGTAGCGTTTATCGCCAGATTATAACCATTTAGGGCCTTTGCTGTATATTTGTGCGTAGCCATTGACGAAAATGTGTCAGGGACATTATGTTTGGATGCAAAAGTTTTCTACAATTTGATAGATAAACGTCCAGTTTCCTGATGTCCATCATTAACGATAGGGGATGTTCATAAGCCGTTTGACTTAAAATGTTACTCCAATCAATTACCTGCCATGGGTATTTTTCATCTATCCCAGGTGCTTATGCTTCCTTGAGATTTAGATCCCCTAACACTCTATCTGCTAATCTCTGAAACGTGGCCGGTGCACTAGCCAAGCCAAAAGGTAAAACTTGGAATTCTACAGTTCCTTTGGTGTGTTACAAAAGCACTATATTTTTTGATTGCTCATCCAATTTCACTGCCAGTACCAGAAAACATATCGAGCGTTATAAAATATTGATTTCCACCTAAGGTGGCTTAACAAATCATCAATTACAGGTAATGGATAAGAATCTCCGATCGAATGTTCATTTATTTTTCTATAATCTATGGCAAATCTAAAGCTACCATCAGGCTTCTTTACTAACACAACTGGCGAAGAGTATTCACTACGTGATCGCTTAATTACGCCATGTTCTAACATCTCTTCTACCTGCGCATTAATTATTTCTTTCTCTCGAAACGAAACTCGATATGGTGCCTTCTTTATGGGCACGTCGTCTTTGAGACGAATTGTATGCGTGGCTGCATGAGTAGTAGTTAACTCTGATAAATTGTATGCAAATCTATCACTATATTCATTCAACAAATCTTTTATTTTATTTGTCTGTTCCTTACTCAAATTGTCATTTATATCTATGTCAGGCAATGAGTCATCCTTTTTTGTCATTACTGTGGTACCTTGCAGTATTGATTGAGGTCGGCTTGAATGATTAACAAGGTTCACATACGTCTTATGTTTCCCATGCAGAGGTCTAGTGCTCATGTCTATATCCTTCTGCTTCATAAGTTTAGTGTTTCTTGCAAATCTACCCATGTCCTCATCCTCTCGATTAACCTCCACTAATTGCGCGCTATGCGGCAATATTTGAACGTCTTCACTATTTTTCCATTTAATTGGTTGGGTCTTCCCAAGAATGTCTCCTACCAAAACTAGAGGGTTAACCATTTCCCCTAATAGAGTGGATTCGTTTTCTTGTTTTGCTTTATTGCTTTCCTTATTCACCTGTTCTTTAGTTTCACTTTTCTGTTCGTCATGAACTAATTCGGACAAAACTTTTGAACGTGTTGAATTTTCAGCATTTACAAATGGAATAACTACTGTTTCAAACCCTACCATCAATGTTAGGGAATTTGCTACATAATTAATTTGGGCTTTGTACTTAGTTAAAAAGTCCATTCCAATCACTACCATTGGTGATCCCACATTAAACAAAATTACAAAATTATGTACAAATGTATGTCCCTGGAAATCAACATTCACATCTGACTCCTTGTCAGCCCTCAAAGGGTGTCCCAATATAGACCATAACATTGGTGCCATGGTAGTATTCTTTAACTTATTACTATGGTTAAGCATTTTCTTATGTATTAATGACACTGCTGCTCCTGTGTCAACAACTATCGATACCTTCTTATTATTTATTTTCCCCATTACTCTCGTATTTCCTACTGCTCCCACTATCATTGCTTCTATAGGCAACCTCCTTTCCTTCTTCCTATCACTACCCTTCCATTTATGTTCTCGCGAGGTCGCCCTTGTCAGTTTTCCTGAAGTGGTTGACCGCGTACATTTGTTCGTGCAATGCATTGAGTATCTGTATGACCGGTTCTTAGACATCTTCCGCACTTTGGCCTACCATCTAGGGTCCTAGAATTGACTGGTGTCTGGTTGTTTCGGTTTATAGGTGCCGAGTTTCTACCTTCACTACCGCTCTGCGAGTGTCTGGGTGTGTCAGCAAACCTAACTCTTGGCTGATTTGACTCTCCCTCCTTTCTATTGTTATTTGGTGGAAAACTAGTTTGTCCCTGGGATTGGTTATTCCTGTTCGGCCAGTGCCCTCTCTGATTTGGGAATACCTGTCGTGGCCTATAATTGTCCCGGAAATTATTTCTATTCTCCTCCTTTTGAACAAGTTTCTCTAAGGATTTCAGGATTTTAACCTGAATATCTTCTCCTTGTTCTGCGGGTGCCGGTTGATGCTTTGCCTTCTCCTTTGAGACAAAAGCCCTTTCAAAAGGTGCTGGCACGGCTCCCTGAAACTTTTTTACTTGCTGTAGCACTTGGTCAGGCGTGGTTAAATCCATCATCGCCATCCTATCTATGTAGGTGGGTAACATCCCCCTAATTATCTGGTTAGTAATGTTTGCCTCCGACATGTTGCTATCAACTAATTTGCATAGTTCGATTTTTTCATAGAAATATGTGGTAAATGCTTCATATTTATCCTGAACTCGGTTCCTAAGCTTTATTTCAATCGTTTCACGATAACCTACAGGCTCAAAAACTGTACGCAATTTTTCAATTATTTCTTCAATTGAATTATCTTCGTCTACCGTGGTTTTAAGCCATTTATAAGCTGTACCTTCCAGGTATATTTCAATGTTCTCCCTCATCTCCTCGTCATCCCATTTATTTAATTTTCCTGCTTTTTCATATTGTTCTATGAACTCAAAAACATTTTCATTTTGCAATCCCGAAAACGAAATTGGCTTATACCTATCACTTCTATTATGGACAGGCGGCATTTTGATATTTTTTAGTGTACTTGTAGTGAAGCTAGGCCCTGTGGCTTCTGCACGTGAAATTATAGAGTTGTCCGGCGTTTCCAAGTCTTGAGTTCTCGACTCTTCAGAATTTTCCATTAGGCCTAAACCCTGTTCGATTTTTATTTTTATTGCGGTATCACTTCCTTCCGCTATTGCTTCTATTATTTCTAACGGTGATCGAGCAGGCGCTATCACATCATCTACGAATGAGTTTTGTGGAGCCGGTGGAGTATTATCTTCGTTTTCAGAATTATTAAGTAACCTACCAAAAATCATGAATTCCGGTGTTAATCTGTTATTTGACATTGTTTAATTTTAATTTTGCACAACATTGCAGTTTCTGTTTTATAAGTCATCTCACTATTAGACTCTTGTGATTTTAAGACTTGTTGCACCACCCACAAGCCTCCACCATGTGTAACGTACTGGCCATTCTCTGAGGGTGAAACAGCCTTCGTTAGGGTTCAAATATTTAATTACTTACGTATTTTCGCCTCCACCAGAACTAGGGTTTTAGATGGGGTAGTTCAGCCCATGTAGATCGCTATTGCTTTGCATTGAGAGGTTCGGCTACTTCAACATAGAGGTCCTAACCTCACTGAATTTTATAGGAGATGACTCACTAAAGGATGAAAACAATGTGTATACATTTTCAAATCAAGCTGCTTTTACAATTTATTATTTTATAATACATGAAACACATGATTTAAGATTTATGATCTTATGACTAATTACAAAGAATTAAACAATTCATGATTCTGGTTCGGTACTTCGGTTTATAGATTATAAAACGGCATTATCATTTTGAAATAAGTCCTCAATAAACTTTAAAGTATCTAATTCTTTACGGCACATGTCGGCAAGTAAAGTCACTATCGTACATTTATATGGAGACCGGATTTCTACATTATGAACACTGGTAAAACATCTAACTCCAAAACACTAACACTTTATACAATACAAAATAACATGGTTTGTTCCACTCACCAGAATCTCCTTTTTGGGATTAACTGACTTTACTGCTTACTCTGCCGGCTTCTAACTCTCTTGACTTAACTCTCTCTTGTCTCTCTCTCCTCTTGTCTCTCTCTCGACTCTAACTCTGGTGACTGAAGGTCCTACAGGCCTATTTATGTGCAGCCATTTTTGTGTGGGCGCACAACTCTAGTTCTGATTGTATCAACTTGGCGCCTCCCAAAATGTGAATTGACCAATTAAATATTTAAGACTACTTGGCTTAACCAGAAGAGGGGGTGTGCTATAGCACCTTACTCTTCTTGGGTACCATGATGGTGGGGTCATCTTACTGTGCCTATTGGTGGTTTGTTTCCCCCCTCTATTTCCAAAAGGAGTATGTCACAGTCCGGACTACGGGTGAAATAATGTGTGGGTTTCCTAGAATCTGAGTTGCTAACCCAATAAATAAAATGTATCCGGCCTAGTGAGGCTAGGGACCGGCACTGCCATCCGGCAGCTGCATCCGGAGGTGATAAGGTCACGTCAAAGATTGCGTTATTCAGTAATTATTTCAAGAAATAATTATAACTAAATCAGAATGGCCACCCACGAGATAAAATGTGTCCGGTGGAGTATGATAATTCTGCAAACTAATTTGATGTGATAATAAAATACAAACCCACACCCACATGTGAAAGGAAGTGTTAATGGTGAACCGACCATTTTAATCATGACTTCCAGGATGTCACTAAGATTATTTATAAATAAATGGGACTCTGTGGTTTCCGATAGATTGTAGGCAACCAAGTTATCACAATTCACAGGAACTCCATCCTGACTAATTAATGTATAATCTCGTCTAACAGGAAGCAGGGTTTCCTGTTGATTGCAAGAAATAATAATTGCCAGCCAGCTGCTGCTCCACTAGTTTCTATGTGATGAAATTATGGTTTTAAAATATTAGAATACTGAAATGAAAAATATAATAAAATGTGTGTGTATACGGGGTATGTAAGGGGTGTGACATGTTACCAAAGTAACCCGTTTGTTACAATATCATCTATGTAAAGAATAAATAAAAGGGGTCCTAATATTGATCCTTGTGGTACTCCACAAAATATATTGAATACTTTTGAACTATATTTTGCAAGATTGATAAACATTTTTCTTTTTAAAAAGTAATCCACCAATATTGATAACAAATAAGGACTTATGTTATACCTGGTTTTTAGTTTTATTAAAAGAGGTAAAAAAGGTACTGAATCAAATGCTTTCCTAAGATCAACAAAAACAGCTCCAACCTTACCATTCCGCTTGTCAATCCCTTTATAGATAAAATCTATAAATGCTAGAAGGGCACTTTGCGTTGATCAACCTTTCCTAAATAGACCCCGGGTCCAAGCCAGTGTATGAGGACAGACGTCCAAGATTGGGTCTCTACTCCAGCAGCCTCGCTGTCCAATAGTTATGTTAGACCAGTCGAGAAATCCAAATATATGCTTAGAAATCAATGTTAGCGGCAGAATGTAAGACACTTGGGTACCGGGCTGATTTATAGGTTAAAAAATCCCAATAAATCCTAATTTGTCCAGTACCACCTCGGATTTTGGCCCGTTTGCCCAGAATCCAAGATGGCAAGGTGTAACATCCGGATACACCTATTCAAAGTACTATTTTTGTTCAATGAACATGTCAGTGGGGTTTATTTTACGGTTTTTGGGGTCGCAGAGAATGATGGAAAGTGTTGCGTAAACGCCCAAGAAACGAAAGTACCATTTTCAAAATGGCGGCCTCTTTGGTATGGCGAAAAGTGTTTTTTTCTTCCCCCTTTGGGTAAATACCATTTTATATGTGTGAAACATTGTGGTACCGGGCTGAATTATGAGTAACAAGCCCCGCTGAATCTTAATCTGCTTGGTACCGCCTCGAATTTGGACCCATTTGCTCGGAATTCAAGATGGCATCCAACATGGTGTAGAAAAGACCAAAACAACCCCTGTGCTGTGATTGTGGATGGAAGGTTGAGGGATCTATAAGCTGGTCCCTATCTTGACAACCTTAGAAGCGATCTCTCAGGCATGCAGAACAATCAGCTCTTGCGGGTGCTTGTCGGGATGCGCAGATGCGGACGAGACGTGAGAGATGTGCATGCACCTTTTTGTGCAATTGTAGAGCAAATTGCCACAATGGTGTAAATAAAGACGTCGATGAAGAAGATGCTTTGAAGAAAATTAGTTCATAAATCCAATACTATATAACAGAATTTAAGTTTACATGCTGGTTATTGCCCTTATCCACAATATCCAGAGATTAAATTACCAACCTACAGTAAGATCCCTCTTATCCGATCTCCTCTTATCCGATATTCCGTGTTAACCGAGCCGCCCCAAAAAAAAAAAAAAAAAAAAAAAAAAAAAATTAAAGTTTTAAATACGTAAAGAAACATAAAAATAATTATACAGACGCCGCGCCGCACTTTTTAAATGTACTCGCATACATTTGTAGGCATGCCTTACGAGTAGGGATGACATCGGGTACCCGGTTCCAGAAATTACCCGGAGCCGATTTTAAGATCCGGGTATATTTCGCGGCCGTTTATAGACTAATTCACCAGTTTAAATTACGCGCTACGTGGTTGCGGTCTTTCCCGCGGAGCGTGCCCGCTGCCTAAAGAGTAATTGGAGTTGACGACAGAGCGCGTTGTAAGCTATCACGTGCTTCCGTCCGTCTCGGCGAGTCGCGCCCATGCCACGAGTGAGTGCAAGAGAGAAAGATGCGGCAATAAATCTTGGACACCGCCGTCTGCGCAGTACGAGATGCGCGTACGATCCAACCAACTCACACTCACAGCTGACTGACAAAGATGGTTGGGTGTAGAAGTAGAATTCGCAATGCAATCATCTTTCAACCGATTCACGAAATTCGTTATCACGACGCATAGGATTGTTATTCCTGGGCTTATGTTCTTTCTTTCCCAGCTTATCTTGCGACGAGAGCTTCAGCGCGGATATAGTAGTGAGAGGTTTTCCCACATGAGAAAGAGAGCTAGGCCTAGGCCTAGCCTAGGCCTATGTTTGCATTGTAGGCCTAGCCTAGGCCTACTGCGTCGAGTTTAGGCCTAGACATACGTTTTTTATTACGACATGTAGGCCTAATTGTGTACGTGTGTTTGTGAGCTTGATTTACAAGCTATTATTCTTTAGTATACCTGTATGAAGTGTATCGTGTGTATTTTATGTTCCTTTATCCATTACATGTGTGGCTAGGCCTATGCTAGGCCTACGAGAGCAAATAAACAAATGAAACGCGCCATCCGAGTTTTTCGCAAATCCGAGGTGCCCCCGGTCTCATCCAACTCGGATAAGAGGGATCTTACTGTATATGATTCTCAAGCTCAGAAATGTGATGTCTACATATCTATATATGAATGTCTACTTCCCTCAGAAGAAGACATTCTATATTATTCAGTTGACTCATGAATTGACACGTGAATAATAATTGTTAATATGCGTACCACTACCGGTAACCACTTCTTTGTAAGTATGGATTCTAGGGACACCGTGGATCGTTGCACAAAATTGATACCTACACTAATCCATAATCTACAAACAAATGAAAACTGGAATTTTTATGACAAATAAATGTGTGTGACTGTGTATCATCGGACTACTGGGTGAAGAGAGCTTTGTATCGCTGCAGTAGTGGACACACTTTTTCTCAAACAACAGACGAAACATTGCTGCAAAAGTGGATACACTTTCCCTCAAACTACAGGCATGGCTCTGCTAATCCTAAAAGCCGAGGACAGAGTCTAAGTCAATCTCGCAAACACTCGACAGTACATAGTGGAGTATAATAATCTCCGAATCTAGAGGCGAGCTTTATAACTTTGGAGCAGTGTTATCAATTTCCTTGTGTATCACACGGTATCATTAAGGTTTGGAATATAAATACAAATGAAACCACTATGCTGCACTAGTTCTAACTTTGAATGTTGAAGATAAGACATTTAAAACATGAACGTTAGTTTAAAACAAATAGCGTCTGCTAGGACAGCCCTTAGACCTACACTTCCCTTCACAATTAGTATTCTTTAGTTAATCACCTGAGCCCTAATCGTGTACCTATTTGTCCCAAGCTTGGTGGAGGGTTTGCAGGGGGTGGGAGGGCTCTAACTCTAATGTTTCCCATTCAATTTTTCGTCCCCAAAAATGTGAAAAATACACCCTAACGCTACAAATAGAATCACAAACAGCCACGTTTGACCCCTACCTACCGGACTGATTACTACCGCCATTCAAATCACTACCAGACTGCTGGGGAGTGGGAACTTAATGCACCGAATGAATCGAAAAAATTCAATGTAAACAACCTAATTGAAATTCAAATTTGAATGTGTATAATCTAATCTATCCTTATTAATACTTATTTTAGGTATTTGTTAACTCACCTCCTGATGTCAAATCAGCCATAGAGTCAGCCTTCCTCTTTGATGATTGTTCTGCAAACTGGAACAATATCCTGTTTGCAGATTCCAAAGAAGAACATCTTCCGAGCGGGATTGCTTGACGTTTTTGGTCTTCCGTAAGAGAATTTACCATCTCTGCCAAGTTGTCTAAATCAGAAACCTCGGTAAAATGTCCCGTCATACATTGAATCCAGCCAAACGAAACTGGAACTTCTGACACTGGTTCTAAACTTGGCACAGATCCGACTTCTTTGGTGTCGTTTGTGAAGTCGGTATTCTCTTCTACATCGTTCAGTGTGTTAACTCCACAATCTTGTTGTGGGTTTTTGTTTTCGTAGCTGGAACAACAGAAACTCTGTTTGCAGAAACTGGAATGCAATATCCGTGCTCACTTTCGCGTATTGGGGCTTCCTCAACTGAATCGATCTCATGTATGGAGATAACTTCATTAGACAATGCGGGAAGAGTTTTGGTTTTCTTCTTGGACGCGAGGACCCGAGCGTATTATGTTCGTACGCTGGAATAGTGTTGGAAGTTTTCATTTTTAACGTTTGTTTAGATTTCTTAACATTGGAGTATTGTTTGATGCTGCTTGGATTAATATTGTTGCCTCTGTTTTTCAATGTCACCGCTTTTATTTTTCGGTTTGTTTTCGTAACTGCTGGGGTAACGGTATTGGTAGACTTTACAGTACATTTTACGCGTTCTACACGGTAGTGATTTGGAGCGTCCGAAACTGATGTTATTTTGAAGATTGTTCCTTTACGATCCGAGGAACGAAGTTTCCTGTTGCAAGTTTGCACAGAGTCAACTTCATCCTCATCATCGTGCGCTTTATTCTTCTTTCTTTTCCTTCTTTCTTCGTCGTTCACTGTGATCGTCTCCATTATTGAGGCAATATTATAATCTTCACAGTTCAACGTGATCGTCTTTACTTCACTCGTAATTTTCATCACTGGGACAAGCGTATTTGCAGATTTGGCAGTAAAAGGACTGCGTGCCGCACATTTTTTCATTTGGTTCACCTTAACATATGCGGCGTCTTCTGTTTCCGTTCTGTCCACCTCTCTCTTGTCTCCTTCATTCCCGTTGCCTGACACAACATCACGACGTTCTTCGTTTGGTATTCCTTCGATGTTTACAGACACTGCTTGGTCTGCATTAGCGTGAGTAACCATCTCAGTCTTATGTGGTTCCAAAGTACCATCAGCTGGGTGGCATCGTGCCTTCGCGGCACACTCCAAGCCTTGGAACGGTAATGGTTTTGGACCTGGTGGAACACATGTTAAAGAAACTCATTCAGCAATAATTCGGTGTCGTCATCAAGTGAGAGCTCAGTATTTAACACCTCTTTCACAGTTTTAGGCTGAGAGTTATTAAGAGAGTTTGGCATTCCGGAGTTTCCACTCTCAATCTTTTTACACGTTTTCTCCAAAAACACATCTGTGCCAACGGTCTCATTGCCCACAACAAAGTTTACCAAGTCTAACTGCGTACTGTGCTGTCCTCTAGTTTCCATGCTATTCTTGGGAAATTGATAAGCATTGTGCATGGCTTCATTCATCTGAGAGAAACATCCATACAGTGAATGATTTGTGTTTGGTTCTTCCGTTGGCAAAGATTCGGTAACGTCATCTAAACACATGTGCACTTCGTCAACAGGTACCAGCGGCACAAAGTCTAGTACATCCTCTCTTCTTCTTCTCTTATGCCCACATTGACGTATCTATGTCATCATGTGTCTTGACAACCAGTAAAGATAGGACTCCTGTTCCCTCCTGTCCATACCCCCTGGCATTTCCCTATAGTGTCCTTTCAATGTAGCGCATCTAAATAGATGTCTGTCCTGTGTTCCATCACCACAGAGCCTACACATGCTGCTCTCCATCACACCTATTCTATATGTAAATGCTTTGCTAGCAAGTCATGGCCGGTATCTACTCTAAACTGTGCTGTTGTAGTTCTTCTCCTATAATGGTTTGTCCTATCATTTCTTCCTTTCCTTGTATTAACTAGCTCACTCCACATTTGATTCTTGCCTTTCTCCTTCCATGTTTTCTTTACCTCTGAGTTGCTGGCTGATTTCAGATGTGATTTAGCTGATCTGTATGAAATGTTGTTTATGAATTGCTTGGTTGTACTTCCCATTTTAGCGAGGAAATCAGCCTTCTCGTTTCCGTTTATGCCGCAGTGTGCCGGTATCCACTGTAGCATTACTGTGTTACCTGCATTCATCAACCTCAGGATTCTTATCTTGCAGTTTCTTATTTCTGCTTCTGTTTCTTCTCTACTCACTATAGCCTGGATAGATGCTCTTAAGTCTGTTAGTATCACCACCTTCCTTTCTCTAAAGTATTCAATCTTCTCCAACGCTTTGCTTATTGCTCTCATCTCCCCATCAAAGTTACTCCCATTTGATCCTGCTGGGAATGATTCCTCCAACTCTCTACTGTGTATTCCTGCACCTGCATTCCCTTCTCCTGGTGTTGCTGATCCATCCGTGTATATATGCAGCCACAGGCACGGACTGGGTCGAAAAGGCCTGGGATGCTGGCATGTAGTAGAGCCCGTATGAGGTCGCGTAGTAAAGCAGGGGCCTGGGCCCCGGAGGCAATTTTGCCGTAGGCGAAATTTTTTTGGGTGGTTCGTTATATTTTATGGCCTAAAACGCTATTTTAGGACGCGATTAATAGGCGCCAACTAAGTAACACTACCCGAGCTCGCAATTCAAATCTCGCAAAAATTATATTTGAGGAAGCCTTACAACCAATAATGTAACTCGCAAGTACCAAATTGACACTCGCAAAATGCCAGCTTGGGGGATGAGTGTATACTGGACATTTTGATTGAATCATGCATAACTTTCCAATAATAATGTGTAAGCGTAAGCTGTAACAAGACAATTCACGGTACTACTTCTACATCCTTCCGCCGGCGCCGGCTGCCCCCCCCCCCCCCAACGCCATTCCCTTGCTAGTTGGAACTGGCAAACCAAAACCAAAATACTTGCAATCACATCGAAATTTCTTCTCGTAGCCCGGCGGCGAGAAAGTCAATTAGCTACACATGATAGTCACTAGTTCCTACTGAAAACTGAAAAGTGAGAACACTGAACATTGAACAACCATTCTCTTTTGAAGAGCTGCCTAAGGCACCCCATGAGTCGTCAATAATATTATCTAATGTATTTTGTTCGGCAACTCTTTTTTGCAGTAAACAAATATACAATCACACAATATATTTTGTCTGAAAGTGTAGTATGTACAAATGTTCAACAGGGGCCCGGAATGTCAAAAGCCTGGGGTGCGATCGCACCCCAGCACCCCCTGCCAGTCCGCGCCTGTAGCCACTCCTTCTCTGGGTATTCTTTGTGAATAAATCTTAGTGCCAGACTTCTCATATGCTCCTCTTGATGGTTCTTCTTTTTCTCTTGTATTCCTTCAATATTTAGTTGATGGTTTATTTCCAATAATGACATATGAATGTTTGGTTTTCCTATTTCTTGTCTGTTTTCAGTTATCACTTCCCCCATTACCTTTCCCACTACATTTCTAGCTTCAGTTATGAATGTTGTTTGTGTTTTAAGGCCTTCTTGGGGATCTCTGTCCCAATACATCCTGGACTTGGAGAAAATGATCAACGTCGCTGTCCAGGTCTAAAATAGTGTGTTTGGATGCAGCACTGTCAATGTTCACGGGCATTGCAGTGTCGTCAGGAATAGAGTTTAACATTTCTTCAATAGCTTCCATGACCTCAGAGTCATTTGGTGGAAAAGACAAATCGACCAGATTATCAACTTCATTACAGGCCACAGTATTGATTCCTTCTTCTCCGATTAATAAAGATCCTTTCCAACCCTTCTCGCCATTGAAAGTTACCGAACCTGCACTTGGTTCCTCCTCCCATGCAAATCCAGAATCTGATTTTGAGCTTCCCAAATCACCCACATTAAATGACTTTTCCTACGCTTTTCAACACCTTGTTGGACGCCATCTTGAATTCCGGGCCAATGAGTCAAAATTCGAGGTGGTACCGGGCAGATTAGGATTCAGCGGGGCTTGTTACCCATAATTCAGCCCGGTACCCCTACTACAATGTCTCACAGTATAACATGGCATTTACCCAAAGGGGGGAAAAAAAAACTTTTCGCCATTATCAAAGTGGCCGCCATTTTGAAAATGGTACTTCCTATTCTTGGACGTTACCGCAACACGTTCCATCGTTCTTCTTGACCCGGAAAATGCTTTATTGAACCCTTTTAAGGTGTTCATCCAGCACTCATAGGACTTTATTAGGTGAATCCTTTTTTAACAACTTGTTGCACGTCATCTTGAAATCCGGGCAAAAGGGTCAAAATCCAAGGTGGTACCGGGCAAATTCAGATTCGACAGGGTTGTTTACTTACAAACTAGGCCAGTACCCTAATGTCTCACACATATGAAATGGTATTTATCCCAAGAAAATGGAAAATACCGTTTTTCCATATGAACGTGGCCGCCATTTTGAAAATGGTACTTCCGGTTGTTAAGCGTTTCCGCAACACATTCCATCGTTCTCCTTGACCCCGAAAACAATATTATGAGCCCTCCTTAAGTGTATACCCAAAATTAATAGGACTTTTCCTGCGCTTTTCAACACCTTGTTGGACGCCATCTTGAATTCCTGGCAAATGGTTCAAAACCTGAGGTGGTACCGGGCAGATAAGGATTCAGCAGGGTTTGTTACCCATAATTCAGCCCGGTACCACAATGTCTCGCACGTATAAAATCGTTTTTACTCAAAGGGGAAAAAAGACCCAGTTTTCTCCATCAAAGTGGCCGCCATTTTGAAAACGGTACCTCCGTTTCTTGGGCGTTTATGCAACACTTTTCATCGTTTTCCACGACCCCGAAAACCGTAAAATGAACCCCACTGACGTGTTCATTGAACAAAAATAGTACTTTTAATGGGTTTATCCGGATTTTACACCTTGTTGGACGCCATCTTGGATTCTGGGCAAACGGGCCAAAGTCCGAGGTAGTACCGGACAAATTCGGATTTATTGTTTTTTTTTTTTACCTATGGATCAGCCCGGTACCTAAATGTCTCATATTTTGCCGCTAGTATTAAAAATCTTCAATTTTTTTACCAGCCTATGTCCTGGTTTATTCAAAAGTAACGAGCAACTCACCTGTCTGCAGAATGCTTGATCGTTGGTATGCGTCTTGCTGCTTGTAGGATTTTTGTGTACGTGTAGGCCTGCTCTACTCTACAAGGATAAATTATCTTAAAATAAACGCTTTTAGCCTCAAAATATGATTATCACCGGAATCACCAGTTCAAAAAAAGCTTCCAATACGTTTTTTTAAAATGCATTTATTTGTTTTTCGAGCACCTTTCCCTCAAAAAACATATAACTGAGATTTGGCTGTACATAGGCCTACAAGTCTGAGACTTGGAACTTGGTTAAATTGCAGGTAGATCCAGCTTTAAGATCAAATGAAATTACAGTAGTTCACAGTTATGATCTTCAGGCCCCTTTCTTCGATTTTTACGTCAAATTTCTTCCAACATTATTTGTTAGTACCGGTAACACTATTTAGTATTTACCGATTAGATTTTATATTGTGAAATATTTCTTCACATATCTTCCATGATCTTGACTAGACTGCCAAAGTTATTTAAAAACTACACTAGTTTCATAGACGACTTGCTTGTCGATGTGTCACGTGCATTGGTAGTGGCCGCTGGATGCAGACGCAGAGGACTGCAATAGTTGTTCCCGAGGGAAACGGCGGATAAAACCTGGGCTAGGACGCAGTTGGGCGTTCCCACTATCACGCGGGCGGCTACCAGCGACGTTCTTGTCGCGTGGAGTTGTACCGAGCTTTACAGATCTGAAATCAAGTGAGAGAACGCACTGTAAGTTAAGTTAAACCTGGGAACCATCAGTCAAAGACAAGTAAAGATAATTTTCAAACCTAAATTTCAGCACTTTGATTATCAAATGTAGCAGATTGTTTTCCATCCCAAAATAAGCAAACACAGTAGCCTATTTGCAAATTCTGTTCAATGTAACTGTGGTATGGTAAGGGATGGGAGAGTCTGGAATGAAAAGAAGTGGATAATGGACTGATAGACAGGGTTAAAAGTATGTACTGGTAGGTATGTAGTAGGTACATGAAAGATGTGTGAATAGATACACAGTTTGTGTTGTAAGGGTGGTTCCAAATAACAACAGGGCTAAGGCGGGGCAGTGTCTTGTCACCAATTGTTATTCATAGGCTAATGAAGATAGATGACATCCACAACAATGTAAAGATGGAAGCAATGGAAGATGTGGAGGTTATGTTGTTTGCCGATGACTTGGTGGCATGGTCCGAGTATGAAGAGGTACTCCAAAAATATACAGACTTGTGGCATAGAAACATAGAAGAAGCTGGTATGAAAATAAGCGTGGTAAAGAGTGAGGTTGTAACTATGCCAGGAGAAGGGGACACAGGGAATTATCAAGCACAGATAAATATTGGAGGAGAAACCCTGAAAGTGGTGGATAGTTTAAGCTATCTAGGAAGTGAAGAAATGGCAAGTGGGAAGATTTTAAAGGAGATGAACATCAGAATACAAAAGATCAATGATGTCTACCTGTGTGTGAGAGGCCTGGTGTGGGATAGGGAAATACCTATGCAGCAGAAACCTGGCCAAGGAGATTGAGAGGAGAGCCAGATGCAGGTGGCAGAGATGAGATTCCTACAACCAGACCATAATACAGTGGAACCTCGCTCCAACGATTTTTAAGGGACTGAGTAAAAAAAATCTTGCAGGCGGGAAATCGTTCCGAGAATCACACAAAAAATTTGAATTTTACAGTACACGGTCTATTTTATTGGTGTAGCGCGGTAAGTACGTCTCTGCGCAGGTCCCGAGATCCGTGTGATGATGCAAGACGCGACGCGTCAGTCCGACCTACACAGAGAGCTGTAGAGGTAGAACTTTGTCTCACTATACGCCTTCTGCGCAGTGCGCCTGCGCCACGTCAGTCTGGTGGACAGAGCGATCAAGACAGGCTCTCTCCTCTCTCGACTCCCCGCCCGCTGCGCAGAGCGCCTGCGCCTTGAACTAGCAAGTCAGCTGGCTCGTGAGGCGAGGCCGACCCACCCGGCTTGGTCAATGTACTTGGGCGGGAGTCGAGCGCGTAATATTTTACGTAAATGTTCCGTTTTTCTTTCTGTTTTTTCGAGTTGTTGCAGCGGAGTAATAACTAATGCAATTTTGATCAGGGGACTTACAAATTCATCGTTCGAGACGGGAAATCGTTATTTTTGGCGGTTTTAAAAAAAGACGTTAAGGTGGGAAAATTTAACATTGGTTTAAATGGGAAAAAGAAGGGACTTTGTGACATCGTCGTTGGGGACGGGAAATCGTTGCAGCCGTTAATGCGGCTCGTTGGTCTTGTTGTTAGCGTATCTGCTTCCAATGCAGAAGGTCCAGGGTTCGATTACCGCTAAAGTCAGTAGTTTTTTAACTTCTGATGTGTCCATCAGTTCGTGTCTTAGGAGTTTGTAAACGGTGACTCTGGAGCCGTCCTAGCAACGAAGCACATAGTAAATTCAGAGTTGTTCTGAATCGGCCTTGTTGATTCTGGCGTTGATTCGCGGGTGTTCGCACTGTCCATACCACTGATTGCTATATTTCCTATTAAAAATATCGATCTTTGGTTGGTTATCGCTCACTCGTCGATTGCGTCGGGGCCTACAGGGTTGGCTTGGTCGCTTTGATTTAAAGTCCTCCACTGAAAATCAGTTATATAAATGAATGGATAGACTCTAAATACAATTTTTTTTTTTTTTTTATCGTTGGACCGAAGTTCCACTGTACCAGCTTCATAACTTTTATCTCACTTGTGAAACAAGCAAGAATTCAAATCTTTCCCGCCCGCCGGCTGTATTCCTATGGCCACTGCTACGGAGCAAGTGATTGCAGACAAGACAGCGACGAGTCAACGTCCGCGAGGGTGGAATCGGACGGAGGGTGAGGGGGCATTCCAAGGGTATTGGTAATAATTTTGTGGCAAAACACATGGTCAAGGCATGGACAAGGGAACCCGGTGGCTTCCCCAATCGGACCATATTTCAAAGAGATTTCACGCCGCTTTCATTCGCGATGCCTAATTGCCGAGGTCGACAGACCGGCGGAAGAATGGACAACACAAAACCAACAATGCTGGCTGGAACAGGAACTAGGGCATTCCTAATTTCCGTTCCTACCCGCGTCGCGTACGACGCATACAATTAAATTGGTGCCTGGAAAAAGGTTATTGCAATAGTTTTCACATACCTTCTATTAATGTGTCACACTCCGAGGACCTATACACCTTGCGTGCGTGGGTGACTGACATTGCAGAGAAGGCCAACCAGTAATGTGAATGAGTCATAATTCTTAATCTGGTGTAGGGGCATGTGCTGGTGCTTGCTGTCGTCATATTCCAAGTGTTGCTGTGCAGCGCCAAAAAACTGTGGCGTGTCTTCGGCAATGGTGCAAAGCAATGGTGCAAAGCAATGGTGCATTCCAGCCCAAGTGATCCTGAGTGGAAAGTTAATCTGAAAGACAAACAAGCAAACAATGAGTCAGATAGAATTATAGTAGTAAAATATGAAAGAATTGTCTGCTATTAATATTGTTAACCTACACATTCTAGCTTCTAAGGAATATGTTAGGCCTAAGAGTTTTGTCACTTGCAAGTTTCTAGGATTCTAACCCTAAGATTTCAATATTGGTGTAGATCTGTTAGAATTTAGGCTACGGCCTGGGTCAGTGGTATAATTTCACATTGGGCCCTTGGCAAAAACGGAATGTAGGTACCCTCCTACCAACCCAATCAGCCTCTAAAATATGTCAGTTGCATTATTGAAAGCACATGAACACTAAAATTGAGCAATTTTAAGTGTGGAAAAGGCCTATTGGCTAGTTAGAAATGGAGAAGGGTTGACCCTTCAGGCTGGGCTTTGTGCTCTGTGCTTTCCCAACCTGTCAACCCTTCTCCAATCAAAATTGAGCATAGATTTTTATTTTATGTTATTTTTGGGGAGGAGGGCGGTGATGATTGATTGAACATTTGTGGAGGGCCAGGGCCAGGGCCTAGCCTTTGAGTGGATGTGAAATAAATACTTTCGCTACCATAGGCCTCTAGCCTCCAAAGCTGTCGGTGAGCCGTCAAAAATATGAACGCTTACGGAGGAACGCGCGCACGCACAGGTCCACCAAAAGTTATCAATTAATATATTGACAGTCATAACTAGCAAAAATCGAGTTGGTAGTGCGTAGTAAGAGCTTCAGAACTTTGATCAAGAGGTCGATGTAAGCTCAATTTAGAAAAAAACAGCCGAGATACAGTTCATTATTTTTGCACATGTTTCAATGCACACTGCGGCAGCTAGCCCACTCGAAATGCAGCTTTTCATCGCTCGCCGCGCCACGAGGTCAACGCTCGGTGCCCACACCGAGATGCCACAGATGTTTCCGGATCGTCTGGCTCGTGCACACTTTCGCTTTCTTAGACCAATATTTGTGTAAACTGTAATTACTTCATTTCTCAAAAATCCAAGTATGACTTGCTCGAGAAAAGAAGAATGCAAATGACTGCGGTGGCGTCCACGGTTAATTTCTAAAAAATAAGTGGGTGGACGCTCGACGATCTTTGCGGAACCTGGAGGGCTACAACCAGGTTTAAGCAGTGGTGTCCTACAGAAATTATTTATGGGTTGCCTACACTGCTTCCTTGGTTAAAGTACATGATTTTGCACAATTTTATTACTTACTACTGTTCTTGCTGACTACGCTGTTTTGTATCATTAAAACATTTGAAATAACAAAATATATTGTTCTCTATTTTGCTAGGTGAGCTGGACCTTACCTTGCCACTGATTGATGACTATGAGTAGTGAAAAGACCTTTTCAATGCTCAGTAGCAGTGCAAGAAAGTTCAAATATTTAGATAAGTGATCCATTGCTGCAATGAAACCAGCAGCTCCGTACATGGATCATGTTGCCAATGCGGCTACGTGTTATTTCCAGTAGCTCATCGCTCATCGGAAATACTCATCGTGCGCTGCAACAAGGAATATACAATGTTGGGTAAGTTTCTAAAAATAAATGGACAGTTCCAGCTTCTAGTTACTCTAAAAAATAAGGAACTAGGGCATTCATAAGTTAATTTTAAAATCAAGCCAAGTTAATAAAAAGTTATTTTCTGCAACAACTACTTTCCTTTAGATCTACTTGAGCGGGTTAATGACTAGCAGGGGCGGCTCGTGTATAGGTGCACAGGTGCACGCGCACCCCCAAATATCTGCGCGAACTAAATTCCAAATTTAAGGTTTGAAGCCAATCTCGTAATATTCCCAATAAATCGTTGGATTGTTTGCATGGATATTTTGGCCGGCCCAAAGCAAGGCATATTCGGCAGGAGTCATTCTTCAGTAGGTAAGTGCTGCCACCGGAGGGTGCTCTCCGAATGTGAGTTCATTTTTATTATCGTTTTCTACAGTCGGCATGGCAGAACGAGCCCCGGGTCATCTTTTGAAATCACGTCTGAAAAAGGTTGGTGGATCGCTCAAGCGACTGGGTCAAAACCAGTTATTTCAATTCAATGCCGTGGTATTTTTCTCGCAGGCGCAGCATTCATTCACCCCCACAAATACAATCCGCTCAGTAGCTAGTGAAAGTTGTTGCGACAGGGTTGGTGAAGTGAGCAAACAGTGTTAAAATTATTATCGTGCCGTGAAGTGAAATCATAATATGACTTCGGTAATAAGCGATCTAAAAATAAACAGTTTTTTAAAACGACCATTGGACGAAAAATTAGAAATGGACTTCAATTTAAAATAAATATACGATGTGATGTTTGAGGCGCGTGTCGGAGGAGATGAAGGGACATTATTCGGGTATGTAATATTTTAATCAACCATATAATAATTAATTTTTTGGATGGTTTACCATAAGTAACAATTACACAGGGGAGTTTTTTTCGACCAATAAATTCAAAAAATATACTCTTAAGTCGTTTTCCGGGTACTTCAGACCATTAGTATCTGAAAAAATTTTCGCCTCCGGCGGCTGGGGCTGCGCCCCAGACCCCTTTGTTTCCCGCAGAATAAGACTTCGAAATTATGTGCACCCCCACGATGATAACTCAAGAGCCGCCCCTGATGACTAGTATCCAGATTTCTGCTTAAAACCAAGGGTTTGCAAAGAATGCATAAAATTAATATGGTTGAGATTTGGAGGAATAAAAATAAGTATGATTGACAGATTGTATTGAAGAAAATACGGTTTGCTAGGAAACTTTAGAATTCAAGTACCGGTAGGTAGTACTGAGTATTTCATAAAGGCCCGGACTCATTTTGTAAGTTAGCTATAATTTAGCTCTTTTATTTTTGTAGTTGGTATCAAGAAAAAGATAACAGGAACTTATGGAAATAAGTATAGTTCATGACTGGAAAATAGGAACTAGAGAGTTCCTTAGTTACGTTCCTACCCGTAAAGCTTACAATTAAATTGGTGCTTGGAAAACTGGCAAAAAAAAAAGTTAATGCAATGTCATCCCTAGTTTTCACATACCTTGTATTAATGTGTCAACGTCCTCGGAGAGATTTACTTGCAAATTCTAGCCCAGTTTTTGCGTTTTGGATTTTAAAAGATATATTTGTTTAAACAATTCAAATTGTTGACAATTTTATATTACATAAGGAAAAAACTAGGTGTTGAAAGGTGAAAATAAGGTTGGAGAGAGAACGTCTACGTTGGTTTGGGCATATGAAAAGAATGGATCCGGCTAGGATACCAAGAGAGTTTTAAAAACAAGAAGGGTTTAAGAAGAAAGTGGGCAGACCGAGAGATAAGTGGGTGGAGCAGATTAAAGACAGTGTTGAGAAGAGAGGAATGGCATGGAACGAAGTGGAAGCAGAAAGACTGTGGGAAAACTTAGAAAGATGGAGGCAGCTATTAAACAGACCTCTGGTAGTGGAGGAGGCGAGCGAGGAAGAAGCTGAGGACGTGGTTGTGTCAGGCCTGGCTAGCCGACATAAGATGTTAGCCCAAGAAACGGAGTAGTGTGATACTGCTCCCCTCAACCTGATTTAATGTTTTAAAAGGGGTCAAGATATATATATGTTTAAACTTGGCTTTATAGTAGGCGACTACGACGCTGTTATGTTAGTACTTTAAACAGAAATTAAAAAAGTGACTACCTACACCGGGATTTGAGCCCGGGACCTAAGCTTACCGGGCTATGCTCTTACCAACTGAGCTATGCGGCCACCAATTTAAACACACACGTTATTAACAATGTACAAAACAGACCAAAAATTAGACAGTTTTAAATTGGTGGCCGCATAGCTCAGATGGTAACAGCATAGCCCGGTAAGCTAAGGTCCCGGGTTCAAACCCCGGTGTAGTCACTTTTTTAATTTCTGTCTAAAGTACTAACATATGTATATAGTCCCAGAAGGACGAAACGCGTCGTGGATTAAGGTAACAACTTTAAATTAGCTACAGTTGTCATCAGCAGGTGAAAAGTTTTGTCGCCCCCAGCCCTTCAGGCTGGGCTTTATGTTCTCTATGCTTTCCCAACCTGTCAACCCTTCTCCAATCTAAACTATATATAAATATATATATTTTTAAACTTGGCTTTATAGTAGGCGACTATGACGCTGTTATGTTAGTACTTTAGACAAAAATTAGACAGTTTTAAATTGGTGGCCGCATAGCTCAGTTGGTAAGAGCATAGCGTGGTAAGCTAAGGTCCCGGGTTCAAACCCCGGTGTAGTAACTTTTTTAATTTCTGTCTTAAGTACTAACATATATATATATATATATATATATATATGTTAGGCCTACCATCTTTAAATAATTAAATTTACTTCTTTCGGTTTACCACGTATATTGTTTATTTAATCCGACGTTTCGACTGGATTTCACCAATCTTTGTCAAAGACAGTAAAGCAACTCAAGTAAAAAACCCAATATACAAAAACACTTCAAGAGGGAAACGAAACAAAAACACAATAATAACATAAAACAAACATAATAAACAAGGCAATGCAAAGAAGTTAACTAACAGGAATATTATAACATGTGGAAAGAGTTTAGAAAAACATGTCATGTTATTGATTAGATGAAGTAGGCTAGTCTGCTTGACCAGAACTTGTGGGATGATTTCTTGCTTGACTTCTTGTCCTTGGACCTTGACTTGTGGAAGGTAGCACGGTTTTGTGAATATTTTGACCAGTATGGTTAGTCTGACTTCTTGTTATGGGTCGTAGACTTACAGCAGGAGGAGTAGCAGTAGGAGGAGGAGGAGGAGTATGCGTTAATGTTCTTGGTTTATGGCAAAGGTTTATGATGGACTTCCAAGTCTGAGGTAGGCGTTTTCCATCATCCCTTTTGTTTAAACTATGAGGCCTCTTCTCAATTTCTATTGCTTCCCTTATAATCCTGGAATGATTACGGTCCGTAGAAGCAATTACTCTTGTACCCTCAAAATTAATAGCATGTCCCTGATCTGCCACGTGTTGTGCAAGAGCTGATCTTGGTTCATTCTTTTCTACTGAGAGTAAGTGTTCCTGTCGACGTTGAGAGATTTTTCTTCCAGTCTGCCCCACATACGTTTTTTCACATGATCCGCAGGGAATTTCGTACACACCATGGCTTTCCAATGGTATGGCGTCCTTTGGTGATCTTAAAAATGAACTAACCTTCCTGTGTGGTAGGAATACAGTTTTCACCTCATGCCCAGACAAGATCTTGCTAACTCGATCAGTAGTGCCTCTCATGTAGGGCAAAAATGCTACTTTTCGTGGTTTCACAGTTTCATCATCAACATTCGCTTGCGTTTTATTGGGTACACGATTAAATGCATTATATGCTTACATTAGAAAATCGATTCCGGAGAAGAGCATCCTTAAGGTTATGCATCTCAACATTTAAACTATCCTTGTCAGCAATTGATTTTGATCGAAACGCCAGGGTGTTTGCCACAGATCTAATTTGGGCTGGCGAGTGATGTGATTGTGCGTTTAGGTAGCGGTTAGTATGTGTGGGCTTCCGATAGACAGTGTGTCCCAACGATCCATTTGATCGTTTACTAACTAGTACATCTAAAAATGCAAGACTGTTGTTCTCTTCAATCTCCATAGTAAACTTAATGTTTTTATTTACTACAATTCAGAAATTAAAAAAGTCCGCCCCAACCGGGAATCGAACCACGGATCTCCCACATTCCAGGTGGACGTCTTAACCACTAGACCATCAGGACGGGTACATTTTAATCTCTGAATTGTAGTTGCATTATACATCTGAATGGATGGAACAGTACTGCAACGAATATCTGCTGCCTTTGAAATAAAAAAAAAGTAAATAAAAACAATTACACCCACGGGAGTGTTTCCCGATCAACCAAATCGAGAAACTTAAATGTTGACGTGGATACTATTCCTACCACACAGGAAGGTTAGTTCATTTTTAAGATCACCAAAGGACGCCATACCATTGGAAAGCCATGGTGTGTACGAAATTCCCTGCGGATCATGTGAAAAAACGTATGTGGGGCAGACTGGAAGAAAAATCTCTCAACGTCGACAGGAACACTTACTCTCAGTAGAAAAGAATGAACCAAGATCAGCTCTTGCACAACACGTGGCAGATCAGGGACATGCTATTAATTTTGAGGGTACAAGAGTAATTGCTTCTACGGACCGTATTCATTCCAGGATTATAAGGGAAGCAATAGAAATTGAGAAGAGGCCTCATAGTTTAAACAAAAGGGATGATGGAAAACGCCTACCTCAGACTTGGAAGTCCATCATAAACCTTTGCCATAAACCAAGAACATTAACGCATACTCCTCCTCCTCCTACTGCTACTCCTCCTGCTGTAAGTCTACGACCCGTAACAAGAAGTCAGACTAACCATACTGGTCAAAATATTCACAAAACCGTGCTACCTTCCACAAGTCAAGGTCCAAGGACAAGAAGTCAAGCAAGAAATCATCCCACAAGTTCTGGTCAAGCAGACTAGCCTACTTCATCTAATCAATAACATGACATGTTTTTCTAAACTCTTTCCACATGTTATAATATTCCTGTTAGTTAACTTCTTTGCATTGCCTTGTTTATTATGTTTGTTTTATGTTATTATTGTGTTTTTGTTTCGTTTCCCTCTTGAAGTGTTTTTGTATATTGGGTTTTTTACTTGAGTTGCTTTACTGTCTTTGACAAAGATTGGTGAAATCCAGTCGAAACGTCGGATTAAATAAACAATATACGTGGTAAACCGAAAGAAGTAAATTTAATTATTTAAAGATGGTAACACATACAAATAACCACGAAAACCTCAGAAATTATATATATATATATATATATGATGTTTAAACTTGGCTTTATAGTAGGCGACTATGACGCTGTTATGTTAGTACTTTAGACAGAAATTAAAAAAGTGACTACACCGGGGTTTGAACCTGGGACCTTATTAACAATGTACAAAACAGACCAAAAATTAGACAGTTTTAAATTGGTGGCCGCATAGCTCAGTTGGTAAGAGCATAGCCCGGTAAGCTAAGGTCCCGGGTTCAAACCCCGGTGTAGTCACTTTTTTAATTTCTGTCTAAAGTACTAACATATATAATATATATATATATATATATATATACTAGGGATGCACATCAATACTTTTTTTCATTATCGATTATCAAAATGGTAATGTCATTATCAAATCGATATTATCAATAATATCGATATCACCAACAAAGCCTGTTCCGACTTATATGTGGAACCTCAAGTGTGGCAAGTGCAAGTCAAAACAAAACAACCGCGTTCCGTTTGCTGCCTCGCTGTCTTCTATGTCATGTGTTTGGCTTCCGTTAGCTCATTTCCAAACATAAATCTCGAGTGTGACACTATCAGCCCAGCCAGTGCATGGCACAACGTGAGATAATCTCCGTCTTTAGCGTTTGGTTCGTGCCACTATTGACAAATTATTTTATATTTCAATAATCGATAATAAATTTTGGTTATCGATTATCGAAATAATATCCATTATTGATTATTGATTGATAATATCGATTATCGTGTGCATCCACCGACGTTTCGTCTGTACTACCGGGTACGTCAGACATTTTCAAGGTTGACTGTGACTTCAACCTCAGTAGAGTCAATGTATGTGTGTGACCTTAGAGAAAGAAACAAAGTCAAGAAGTTCACTTACCGTTGTTCAATTCACGGATTTGGTTTTCACATCCTCCGTGAATTTGTTTAGTTGTTGAGCAAGAGCTCGGCCATAGTAGGATAACGTAATACGCCTATGTAGTTAGTTTGTAGCTCCTGATTTTGCTGATATGGAGGCTTTTCATATTTAAAATAGGGCAGAATGTCAGCAACACCCTGCGTGTTGCATCCTGAAGAAAATAATTGAAATAAAATAATTCAGAGTTATTTGTCAACCATATGAACAAATAAATTTGCTAGCCTATCTGTTTCATACCAAGGAACATAAAATAGTAATTAAACCCAAGTTAAGAACCTTGGGGAAAAAACACGATAGATGATAATATAAAGTCCAAGATGGACCATGGTCATAAATTTGTCAGATTTCAAGACTATTGCTAATAGTGGAGTAATCCTAAGCTGTAATGACAGTGAGTCATCGGAGGAAGTAATAAAATCGATGAATGGAGAAATGGGCGAAGCCTATGACATAATGAATTTGTGCAAAAAGAGTACCCAAAGCTAATAATATTGGCATGTTTGATGAAGGGGACAACAGATGACGGAAAAATCATCCTATCTTATTATCATTTGATCATGCATTCACCTTTTTGATTATCGATTATTTTTATTTTATCGTTGTGTATCGCTTATATTTTTTTTCTTTGTCTCGGCCACAGTTTCACACAACCAATGGCCCATTGCTAGGGCAAGGCAAATAAAAAGTAAGACCATAACAAAGAAGTTTTTACCCTAGTTTTCCGCAGAATTCTCTAGACATACCTAGTCTTATCTTACCCTTTTTTGGACAATATAAGTAGCAACCCAAAATTTTGCTTTCTACTTCAGCAATTTTAAATTTGTGATTTTTTAAAAGAATTTCCGATTTTTTTTAGATTTTTTCCCTTGATGTTTTCGGAACAAAATGCTGATTTTGAGTTCCAAATTGACATTCAAGTTGAAAAAAAAAATCAAAATTTGATTTGACTTTTAAAAATCAGAATTTCTGCCATTTTTAATTTTTTTCGGTTTTTTTACATGTTCAAATTGAATCTACTACAGGCAAACAAAATATCCGGGACATCCCGGAAATTTGTGTACTTGTGTGTTTTTATACACAATTTGATTTTTGAACCATTACAAAAATCATTACCTAATCATTATAATTTAGTGGGAAAAAATTCTACCATTTTAGAGCAAAATAAAGCAGCTTTTTACCCGAGCTAAAAGTATGAAGAACTGGCCGATTTAATGGTTTAGATTTTGAAATGTGGTGGTACATGTGTGCCAATAACCTATAAAGGGTTAAAATATAATATATCAATCAACATAGAGCCCATTGCCAACTTTGAAGTTGGTAAGGGGGTGGGAGGTTCCCAATACATTATTGGTTCGAGGGCTAGAGAAGTAGCCCGCGCTACCCCGTCAAGCTGGACACCCACTTGGACGTACTTGCCCACTTTTATGGAATGGAAGGTTCTGATGTATTACCATGGCAATTGAGAAATAGTTTAAGTAGCCTACCTACCACTTGTTAAACCTACATTTAGTTCATGATTAAACAAACTCAAATTGTTTTTGTTTGTTTTTTAATAACCATGATTTAAGAAAAGTGTGCTGTTAATTGACATAGGGCTGCGCTGAGTAGCATTATATGCATCAAACTAGTTTGGAAAGTACCTTCAGTATGACAGTGAGTGTTCGATGACGTGGTTCGCCACCTTCCAGGCGGTCGCAGGGTGGAGGTGGGTCTCTGAGATGAGGGCTATCGAGACGGCGTGCTCTCGCATAAACAGAAGGAGTTCCGGGGTTTTCACCTTGATGCCAACGTTTGCATTCCAGGCCACGATGCGGATGCCTGGGTGAGATTTAGGGGGCATTTCCGGAAAGTTGGTGGTGGGCGAGAGCCTGGAGCATGGCCGCCATATGAATGAGTGGATGGTCCCGTGGGAGATGGAGGGCGATCGCCCGAGCGAATGTCATGACAATGCCCCGAGGAGACTGGTTAGCGTCGCCACTGGGGGCGGCGAAAGAAGGGTTGGGGGTGGTGCCAGTGGGGGAGGGGCTGGGCGAGATGGGGGACTGCAGGGGTTTGGGTGGGCGGAAGACGGTAGAGAAGGGAAGGTTGCATCACAGTACGAGAAGCCATCGTGACGAGTGGAGGTGGGGGTGGTGGCGGTCGGACCACGCTGGCGCTCAAGGGCCCGGGCGTAGTGCACGTTCGCGAGCACGAGGGTGGGTCCGGAG
>JAMZAV010001824.1:0-147027 GCA_024449915.1 Sweltsa coloradensis
CTACTTTCGCCCTGCGGTTGTGGTTATGGGCCATGGGCGGGCCGCCTATGTTCCCCCTGTCGGTTGTGTGTTATGGGCCATAGCGGGCCGCCTACTGTTCGCCGCCTGTCGGTTTGTGTGCTTATGGGCCATAGGCGGCGCCTACTGTTCGCCGCCTGTCGGTGTGGCTATGGGCCATAGGAGGGCCCGCCTACTGATCGCGCCTGTCGGTGTGTGCTTATGGGCCATAGGCGGCCCATCAACGCAAAACTTTGCCATCACTTGCCGCTGATGGCCCATAAGCGCACTCATTTTCTGTGCTACTTGGGAAAAGTCTTTTTGTCTCCAATAGTCGTTATAGGCAGGAAATCCACATGTTGGTATATAGCACGACGACGTGAGAAGCTAGGGCGCTTCAACCGGTTAGGTCATATTGCGCCGCCTGTGACTGAAAGTAAATGAGATGAGTTAATGCAGGTATGTTTGATGATTAGATTGTTTTCTAAGAGTGTAAATAACAAAATAAATTGATGATGATGAAAGTTATAGCAAAATAAAAGTTATGTATGTGAATGGAAATAAAGAAAAGAAAGAAATGTGTATGATGTGAATTAAATTTTGTTAAATAGAATACTATGGATGAGTAAATTTAGAAAGTTTGTCGTCGTTATCATATGATAGAAGTGCCACGGATAGGGAGAGGAAAGGAGTGTTTTGACGTTTCGGTCGACATTATCTTTGTCAACGTTCGTTTTGTCATGGTCGTTGACGTCGGAGAAGTCGTTAAGGGGAGGGGGAGGAATCCCGACGAGTACGGGACTGATGGATGTGAGAAGAACAAACCATGATGTATACACCAACTTTGCGGCGTGAGAGAAACTAGGGCACTTCAACCGGTGTGGTCCTATTGCGTCGCCTGTGGTATTGTTTTGATGAGATTATATTGTTGTCTATATTTATAAAGAAAATTAAAAAATTTCGTGGAAATTAATTGACGACGACGTGAAAAACCTAGAGCTTTTCAAACGGTTGGGATATATTGCTCCCCCTTTTGAAATGGAATTTAAAAGAAATGGTGTGTCTGATGAAAATATTTTTTCAAAGGTATAAGGACATATTTAAAAAAGATTATGATGATGTTTTTTGGAAAATCCAAAAAATATTTATTTGTTTGGGAAATAAATAAATAATAAAATAATTATGTATAATATTATATGACTTAAATTTTGTTAGTCAAATTTCTTAGAATGAAAAATTTCAGAATTAATCCAGTCCCTGGCCATAAGCCCCGTAGGAATTTCGACCTCGAGGGAAATTTTTTCTTCGGGATCCTATTAGGGTATACCTTAGGGATAAAAAAAATCTTGGGTAGACATCTGGCATTACGGGCCTAAGTTTTTTACGAGCCATCTTTGTTTTTGGGCATATACTATATAGTACACGCTCTAGGTTTTTCATACATTTTCTATACTTTGATTTTAGATGTAATAAATCTGACGTTATATTTGGATTCTTCATAAAATTTCAAATAAAATAAAACTAATTTGGTCTTCCTGGGTTTACATTGTGGGATTATTTTTAGGGAAATAACATATTATTAGTTCTGCATATAGGTGCACTAATACCCCACACACAATCCCTGACCATAAGACCCGTAGGAATTTCGACCTCGATGGAAATTTTTTCTTTGATCCTGTTAGGGTATACCTTAGGGATAAAAAAAACTTGGGTAGACATCTCGCATTCCGGAACAAATTTTTTTACGAGCCATCTTGTTTTGGACTTATGTATAAAGTGCACGCTCTAGGTTGTCATACATTTTCTATATTTTGAATAAAGCTATAATAAATCGACATGTGATTTGGATTCTCCGTTACATTTCCAATTAAATAATACTAATTTGGTTTTCCCTGGGTACATTTTGCGGCTATTTATTGGAAAATAAAAAATAAAATTCATCACAAAAATTGTATATTATTTTTTATTTTTTTTTTACTCGTATGGAATGCAAGTGGAATGAATAGACTAAAACTAATTTACAATTAATAATACACAAATATAAAAAAAAACTTGGTAGACATTGGCATTCCGGAACAAAGTTTTTTACGACGCCATCTTGTTTTGGGTTATGTATATAGTGCACGCTCTAGGTTTTCATACATTTTCATATTTTTGAATACAGCTATAATAAATCTGACATGTAATTTGGATTCTCCGTGACTTTTCCCAATTTAATAATTTTAAAATTTGGTCTTCCTGGGTACATTTTGCGGCTATTTATTGGAAAATAAAAAATAAAATTCACACAAAAATTATTATTTTTTTTTTTAATTTTTTACTCGTCATGGAATGCAAGTGGAAATAATGGGTTTTCCATTGGCAGCACTCGGCGAGTGCAGAGATGTCAGTGTTGTCGACCTCACTTGAATACATTGCTAAAACTGAACAAATGTAGAGACAAGTGACGATTCTGTGCAGACTAGGGCGCACTAGTGCGACCTTAAGAGGGATTAAGAGGGGGATTTGGTTGATTCTATTGTTGTAACAAAAGAAGAATCGTTGCATGCCCAAAAAATATAGTATCCTAGCAGCAAACAGCATTGCATTTTTTAAAGAAACAACAAAGTGTAATTAATAATAATTGAATTATTTTGGTTGAAGATGAAAGTGATAGAAGTAAATGTGATATTATTAATGTGGTAAGTTTTTTAAGTTTTTTTTTACTCTTTTGAGGGCGAATGATTCGGACAATAAACAGATAAAAAGGTTTAATTGTGGGGGGGGGGCTGAAATTATGTCGAGGTGTAGCACTAAAGGCAGTGACTGTAGATATATCTAAGTGCATCATATGCCAAATATATCAACCAGGACAAAATTTTAAAACTACTTCCTGGAAGGAAGACACAACATTTTATCAGCCGCAGAAATAAGAAAAGACAATATTTTAAAATGTTGCGTCTTTCTTCCAGGGTAGAAGTTAAAGGGTATTTAACCGCTAAACTCAAAAAATATATTTCTTTTCGGGCTAACTATAATGAATTTAGCAATTAACAGAAAAATTATGTAAATATTGGCCTTTATTGACGTACTCTACAGCCTATTCTGTAAATTCTCTATATTTTGTTTTGAAATTTAGGCAAGTAGTTCGGTCAAAATATGCTGATACCAAAGTGGGGTGTGATTTTGGAATGCATATTTTTGCGTGTTTTAGGGTTATTTGGGCACAGTTTCAAGACACGATGTTATAAAGGGGCATTTTAGATTGGTACTCGCTTACTATCTATGTGGAGCGAAAAAGAAGCGGTTAAAGCCGATTTAAGAAATTTCCCAAAACACCAATTTTCGCCAATTTCTGGATCAAAAAAAATTAAAAAATTCGTGTTAAATCACAGTTTACAAGATATCTTTTTTTAAACGGTGATTTAAGTGTAGTATTGTGCTATAGATCACGTGGTAAAAAAAATTTTTTGGGGTTTAGCCCCTTTAAATTCTGTCCTGTTTGATATATTAGGCATATGATGCATTAGATATATCTACAGTCACTGCCTTTAGTGCTACACCTCGACATAATTTCAGCCCCCCCCCCCCAACAATTACCTTTTATCTGTCATTGTCCGAATCATTGCCCCCAAAAGAGAAAAAAAAAACTTAAAAAACTTACCACATTATATAATATCACATTTACTTCTATCACTTTCATCTTCAACAATATAATTCAATTATTATAATTACACTTTGTTTTTTCTTTAACAAATACAATGCTGGTTGCTGCTAGGATACTATATTTTGGACATGCAACGATTCTTCTTTTGTTTCAACAATGAATCAACCCAAATCCACCCTCTTAATCCCTTTTTTAAGGTCGCACTAGTGCGCCCTAGTCTGCAAAAGAATCGTCACTTGTCTCTACATTTGTTCAGTTTAGCAATGTTATTCAAGGTGGAAGTCGACAACACTGACATCTCTTTCACTCGCCGAGGATGCCAATGGAAAAGCCATTATTTCCACTTGCATTCCATGACGAGTAAAAAATTAAATAAAAAATAATAATTTTTGTGATGAATTTTATTTTTATTTTCCAATAAATAAACCGCAAAATGTACCCAGGAAGACCAAATTAATATTATTTAATTGGAAATGTCACGGAGAATCCAAATCACATGTCAGATTTATTATAGCTGTATTCAAAAGTATAGAAAATGTATGAAAACCTAGAGCGTGCACTATATACATAAGCCCAAAAACAAGATGGCGTCGTAAAAAGCTTTGTTCCGGAATGCCAAAATGTTTACCCCAAATTTTTTTTATATTTTTGTATTATTAATTGTAAAATTAGTTTTAGTCATTCATTCCACTTGCATTCCATGACGAGTAAAAAAAAAAAATAAAAAATAATATACAATTTTTGTGATGAATTTTATTTTTATTTCCAATAAATAGCCGCAAAATGTACCCAGGAAGACCAAAATTAGTATTATTTAATTGGAAATGTAACGGAGAATCCAAATCACATGTCAGATTTTATAGCTGTATTCAAAAGTATTGAAAATGTATGAAAACCTAGAGCGTGCACTTTTATACATAAGTCCAAAACAAGATGGCGTCGTAAAAAACTTTGTTCCGGAATGCCAGATGTCTACCCAAGTTTTTTTTTTTTCACTAAGGTATACCCTAACAGGATCAGAAGAAAAATTCCATCGAGGTCGAAATTCCTACGGGTCTTATGGTCAGGGATTGTATGTGTGTATTTGTGCACCCATATGCAGAACAATAATATGTTATTCCCCAAAAATAATCCCACCAAAAGTACCCAGGAAGACCAAATTTGTTTTATTTTTTTTGAAATTTATGAAGAATCCAATATAACGTCAGATTTATTACATCTAAAATCAAAAGTATAGAAAATGTATGAAAACCTAGAGGGGTGTATATTTTGTATATGCCCAAAACAAGATGGCGTCGTAAAAAAACTTTGGCCCCTAATGCCAGATGTCTACCCGAGATTTTTTTTATCCCTAAGGTATACCCTAATAGGATCAGAAGAAAAATTCCATCAAGGTCGAAATTCCTACGGGTCTTATGGCCAGGGACGGATTTTAAAAGTTTGTCGCCGTTATCTGGGATAGAAGTTCTTCATATGATTGGAGAGATCAAATTGCGACAGAGAGACATCCTCCCCAGTGGGTTCCCTTCCCCTTGACCTGCGTTGTATGAATACTTCGTTCGCCCTTTGATCACTGTCTAACTAGCTGATGTTTGCGAGGTGGACTTTTTCTCTTGAATCGACGTTTAAGAGTAGCAGAGCCATAGCTCGGCTCCTTAGATACAAAACAGACTTAAGTTCGGGGCTTAGTGATAGAGGCGTGAATTTTGGACATTTACTCAGAAAAACGTGCCTTAGTAATTTGCCAGGTGGTCCCAATCGATTTTTCCCCCGTTCAGGGGGACCATGGTGCAAAGTGAGGGGTTGACATTATTTTCAAATGGACTAGGGGTGAGCCTAATAGAAGTAAAAAGTGTGGTATTTTAAACATTTTGTTTAAGTATTTATTCAATTTAATTATTTAAATCTAAAAAATGTTTTATTTTTTACAGGGGTGTCCAGAATTGTTATCTCAAAAATTCGTTCAAAATGCTAGTAACCTAAGTAGGCCTATAGCTTGTGATGATTCATCTTTCGGGGATAAGTGATAGAAGGTGAATTTTGGGATCATTAACTCAGAAAAATGCAATGAGTCATTTTCCAGTGGGTTCGCATCGAAAATTTTCCCCCGTTCAGGGGTGGCCATGGTGCAAAGTTAGGGGTAGACATTATTTTCAAATAGACTAGGGGTAAAGCCTTATAGAAGTAAAAGGGTGGTATTTAAACATTTTGTTAAGTATTTATTCAATTTAATTTTTTAAATCTAAAAAAATGTTTATTTTTAACAGGGGTGTCCAGAATTGTATTCGAAAATTCGTTAAAAATGCTGGCCCTAAGTGGGCCCTATAGCTTGTGATGATTCATCTTTCGGGCATAAGTGATAAAAAGCGTGAATTTTGAATCATTTACTCAGAAAAATGCAATGAGTCATTTGCCGTGGTTTCCGCATCAAAAAATTTTCCCGTTCAGGGGTGACCATGGTGCAAAGTTAGGGGTAGACATTATTTTCAAATAGACTAGGCTCACCGCCTAATAGAAGTAAAAGGGTGGTATTTCAAAATTTTGGTTAAATATTAATTCAATTAATTATTTTAATCTAAAAAATGTATTATTTTAACAGGGGTGTCCAAAATTGTTACATTTGCTCTTATTTCTAAAATAGGTTCAAAATGCTAGGAAGCATAGCTTGTGATGACTCATTTGAAAGGAATTTAAACACTGAACACGAATTTCATACATAATCAAAAGTCAAGGTCACCGGGGTCAATCAGGGGTCACGACCCTTTTAAATTTATTATTATTTTGTTGTCCAATCACCATGAACAGACCATATAAAAGTGTTTTTGTTTATACTTTTACCTAAATCGTTCGTCCAGGATAATTATGTACATAAAAAGATCAATTCTATATTCAGGGTTGTACAAAATTACTTTCTGGGTCGTGAGTTTTCCAATATACTGTTAATTGCGCCACCATAGGTTCATATATAATATCTAAAGTTGTTTATATTCCTTGATGACACCAATAGGTGGCCACATATATTTTGGCCGTGGGCCCCTTATTTGAAATAACGCCGCTGCCTAATGATAAGACATTGAAGAAGAACTAAGAGAAAGATACGTTTTATTTTATATGGTTTTAAGGCACGCAAACCGTTAGGTTACAGTGAACGACATCAGCTGCATATGACAACGTGAGAAACTTGGGCGCTTAAACCGGTTAGGTCACATTGCGTTTCTTGTGATGTTGAAGGTTTCAATTAGTGTATGGTGTATTTGATGATTATATTGATTTCTAAGTTCATAAAAGGAAAGGAAATGGTAGAATATGATAGATGATAGAGTTGAATTCACACAACTTTGCATGAAATTTTGACACTTCTCTGCGGCCATTTCGCATGTAGACCAGACAAAAAAATGGATGGATTAATTGAACGCCTTCTTCTTATCTAATTAACGATATATGAATTAAACTTAATAATCTCCAAGGCAATAAAAATATAATTTTAACAGGTATTTTATTAAGCTGAACACATTCATTTGAATTAAAACAAATAAATAAAAAACATTGTAACATCAACAATTGGTTTAACAGTTGGCAACATTGCTAAAATATAAATTACCAATTAGAGCTCGCTTCAAAACCAAATTCTTGTTTTTATAAAAAATACACGGACGACATCTAAAAAAAAGTTTTTCATTCAGCTGTCACGGATAGGCCTAGGCCTAAGAGTTCCTGCTTCAGGTAGGTCCTATCCTGGAAATCCCTTTTAACTTTTTTTTGACCTTAACTTGATCTTTTTGAAGGAGGGGCACTAAGGCAGGCATCTCTTGGTTTATTGGATTAAGGACGCGTCAACAGTTTGAATATAATGCACCACTTTAGCCTAGGGGATATGGGGGGGGGGGAAGGGGACCATGCTAATCAGAACCCGCCCACGGGTATAGCGGAGGAAGGGGGGTTTCTCACGTCGCGGTCGTCATCGTCTTTGTCATCGTTCTTGTGCCATGGTCATCCTCGTTAAAGAGGGGAAGTAAAGAAGGGGAAGTTGTCCGTGAAATTGCCAGAGCTCGCCTTCAGTTTTTGGATGTAAAATACTCCTCTTTTATAGCTGAGTTTTGGGGGACTTTTTAATTTTAAATCGTGAAAGGGCGATCAAGAGAAAAAAGTCCCCCTTCGCAAACATCAGCTAGAAAGAGGGAAGTTACATTGTTTGATTTTTTTTTTAATACTAGTGATTGTCAATATATAGTGAAGGGATTAACTTATCAAAATTTTTAAACGTTAACGAGGACGAAGTGAGCTTGGAGCAAGTTCCTTCTGCCCCGCGTGCGAAAACCCGAGTTTATGTAAGAAAAATTTTAAAAAAGAATTTTTAGACATTAATTTAAAAAGGGCGCCCCACCGTTTGGTCAAAATGTGCCACTCTATTTAGGGGTTTGGGGGAGAAGGGGGCCCCATGCTGGTCAGAAAGTTATGGGAGTGGGGAGTACTCATTTTTGTGTTTGCATCTGTCGTCGTGGGGGCGAGGTTTAGGGGATTTTACGAGGGCCCAGAACCGCCTCTTTTTTCGGGTTATAAACTTCCCTTATTTCAAGTTGATTTTTACGGGATGGTTTTTTTAAAATATGCCCTTTACGATAAGGTTGTCCATGAGAAATATACAAAAGTTAAAATATAAAATGTATTTGAAATGTTAGTGTCATATATAAAATTCCCCACAAAAATCAGAGATCACAGATTTATAGTTTATGATCCCCAAAAACCTTTTTATTTTTTTTTATGAGCAGCTTAGTTTAAAGGGATTTTTTGATGTTGTAATTTTTGTGTTTTTTCTTGAACTTTCAACAAAAAAAAATAAAAATTTGGAAAATTTACTTACAAAAACAAATTAATTTTATAAAATCCTTAAGCAATTTCTTTAAATTAATACTTTTGCGGCAATAAATAAATATTACAATTATTAAGCACAAATTAAACATATTTGGAAAACATGTCACAAGTGGACAGAATGTTAGAATAGTTATCATTAACAGAAAACTGCTTTATTTACTTTTTCAAATGTTATGTTTTAAGTTCATGTTCACACCAATAGGTGGCAGCAAGTGCCAAAAAAATGTTTTAAAAATACACAGCCAGCTAAAAATTTTAGAAAATGGGTACAAGTGGTAAACCCGGGTGCACATACTTTCCGAAGTTTTTGGGTTTTTAAGGTTTATGGTTTAGGGTCTAAGAATTTTTTTTCAATAACGTTTCTAGTACGCGCGCTACCCATTGGCGGTTTTATGGAGCCGCTTCTCTTTGGCGGGGTTTGGGTTTTTAAAGAGCTAGAAGTTGAAATTTTTCATTTTTTTAAAACTTACCCCCAAAACCTTAAACCTGGGAAAGAAGTGAACGCGATACCGACAGGTTCCATATGTCCAAGTGGTAACGTCACAATGGTAACCACAACCGTATGTTGTTATTAGCATATCTTTTAAAATTTTAAAAATACTTTTATTTCTTAAAAATATCAGTTTTAAAGTAAATTTTAAACTCACGTGATGATCTACAAGTTATTTTAAAAAATGCTTTTGATAAAAATCGAAAAATTTTTATAAAGAAGTGTGTATCATTTTGCATGTCTTAAGTGGAACACTCACTATATATTTTTTTTTTTAGCTATCCTACATGAAAATAGTAGTATTTTTTTATTTTTTGATGAAATAGTAGGGCTATGTATTACATACCACCAAATTTTATTGGATTTGAAGCACAGATTTGGGAAAATTATAAGCATGTAAAGTAAGAAATTACTCCAAAAAACGGTCACAAGAGAACGAGGAAGACCCATAACCCCCCCAGACCCAAAGCTCTGGGCCCAAATTCCCGCGGTGTGAAAACTAGGCGCTTAAACCCGTTTGGGCCCCTATTTTCAGATATTGAAAATAAAAAAAAAATATGTTTGGGGGGGTTTTTTTGTTTTTGTGGTTTATTTGGTTTGGGAAAGGGTTAACAAGCATTATGCACTACTCAACCTAGGGAATATTGGGAGGAGGGGCCCTGCTAATCTAAAACCGCCACGGAAGTGGGGAAGGCTTTTTTTCACGTTCTCTCCTCTTTCTTTGTAACTATATGGTTTTCAAAATTTACTAAGGTAAACAAATTATAGAGGTGAATGTGGTAGCAAAAAAAACATTATTTAATTTAATGAAAAAAGAAATGTGTTTAATGGAAATTTAGTTTTGTTAATAAATTTTGTTAAGCAATAAAATTTAGTGATTTTAATTTTGGGTAGAGGTTTTTCATGTGATAGGGAGAGTGACATTTTTGCGCTGGACATAAAATTTTGGTACATTCTACTAAAAAAATATATATAAAACAAAAAAACATATGATCACGTGTGGTCAGAATAGCTATGAGGCGGGTAGGAATTTATTGAAATACAAAAATATATATTATAATAGGGAGGGGATGTTCAGGACCTTACAAAGTGAGAAAAAGGCAGGGAAATAGTCCTTTAAAAAAAAACCAACAAAGGACCAAAAAACAAAAAGGACCTTTTGAATTTAAACGAATTTTTTTTTTTTAAATTTAATATTTTATACAGTTAAAACCAATTATTTTCATGGGAGGGGGGAGGAGGAAGAATGTTTTTTCGATATATCAAAAACAAGATGAAAAATTTAAAAATTTAATTTAAATATTTTATTTCTTTCACATTTAATAAAAAGCCGTCCCACTCCCCCAAAATTTTTGAATCATCCCACGACAGTATTCGACAAAAAACAAAAACATTGGTATGCTTGCCCGATAAAGTGGCAGCTCGACACTGCACTCACACTCGCAGTTTGCATCCGTTTTAGCAAATTAATCAACTTGGACAATTTACCTTAAAAAATGCCCCATATTTTGCATCCCTCACACTTGAAAAAATATTAAAACTTTTTTCCAGACATTTAATTTACCAATAGAAAACGGGGATGTCCGAACAATGAACATCCTTCCCTTAGTTTTTATAACAGCAGATGGCAGAGATAAATAAAATCGAACTTAACGTGGACCTCACAAAAAAGTGCAAATACTTTGACTAATGGTAAGGCGCCGGAGGTCAATGAGCAGCAGTGTATTGTCAAGTAATAAAAATTACTTGTTGTGAGTTTTGTTATTTTCTTATATTTTTGTTTTAATATAACTTTTCCATAACTTTTTGGGTAGGGGTTAAGGGCGCCCTCAACCGTTAGGCAAAGACTCATAATGGGAGTAATGTCCAAAGGGGGCAGCACCAGTCACGGGTATGGGAGGAAAGAAGGGTTCTCACGTTGCGTTCGTGATCGTTTTGTCATCGTTCGGTTTTCATTAACGTCGTTGTAGGAGAGGTCGTCAAGGGAAAGGGCCAGCACGGGGATTCTCTAAGGTCCCCGTTAACGTTTAAAAATCAATTTGGCGTTAAATTAAAAAAACATTGCGAGTTTTGATTCCCCTAACGAATTTTTCGTCAGCGGACGTTAAAAGTGGGGCGTCATTTTTAACGCGATCCAAAAAACCCCGCCTTTTGGGGCCTGCGTTAAAAAAAATGGACGTTATGTTTAGTTTTTTCACCTCCACTTGAAATTTTAGAAGCATTGAATAAACGTTTTTGTTGTGATGGCTATCCCAAAAAATAATTTTTAGGTAATATATATGTTTTATGTAAAAAGTAACATTATATGCATTTAAACATACACAAATAGTAAAACAAAATAAGACAGTAATAACATAACCCCAATTATCAAAGAGTGCAAGCCCAATATAGAAGGGTTTTGTCTTTCTATTCAAACTTTTGCTTTAAAAATCACTTCATTCCAGCGTTTTTTATTGGCCGAGTGTCGAGAACAAAGCCTTCCAGAACTTGTCCAAACGAATATTTAACAGACGCCGGGCTGCTGCCCGGTCGCGCTTTTTGAGACGGTAACCATCGGTTAAGCACTTTACAGTTTTGTTTTAAGAACGCGCGTTAAACCTAACTGCGGGAAATGTTCAAAAGTGGGGCGTTAAATTTAAGTTAACGCGGACCTTGAGAATCGCGGTGCGGTCCCAAAGACTTTTACCAGAGCTCTCCCCAGTTTTGGGGAGTAATATTATAAAAAACTCCCCCAAACACAAGTGAGTTTGCGAGACGGGGGCTTTATCTTTTCCCCGCCCACGATAGAGAGCCCTGCCCTTTGGGGCCCGCTTCTAACCTCGGGCCCGACACACACACGCTCACCACGCTTTTCAAACAAAAAAAGAGAAAAACTAGGGGTTTTAACCCGGGTAAATTTTTATTGCCAAAATGATATCATAAGTTAATACGTAATTTTTTTTTTTTTATTTTTGGGTTTTTTTGTTATTTGGATCAAAGTCACGTAACCCCTTGGGTAAAAATTCGCCACTCAAGCTTAGTGGGGGTGTGGAGGAAAGTCTATGTTGGTTGGCGGGTTGAAGAAAAAAAGGGGGGATCACGTCGTGCGCATGGTCCTACTCATTGATCGGGGGTCACGTCGTCTTGTTGGGAGGTCATCGAGTTAGTGGGAGGGCCCCGACGGACGACTGCTGAAAAATTATGTAGCCCATTGACGTGAGAAACAGGTGGGTTTTTTGTCTTTCTATTCAAACCAAACCCCTTTTGTTTTTTAAAGTCCCCTTAAAATTTAAAACGTTTTAAAAATTGCGGGAAGGTTTAAATTCCCGGAAGTTTTTAAAAAACACCAAAGGCCCTTTTTTTTGGGGGAGAAACCTTTTTTTTTTTTCCCCCCCCCAAACCCCGGAAAATTTTATTTTTCCGCCCCGTTAACCGGAAGCGCTTTGGGCCGGTTTCCCCTGGGGAAAACCCCCTTCCCCAGGGTTTTAAAACCCCAAAACCCAAAGGGGAAAAACTTGGCGTTAAAAAAAAAAAAAAAAAAACCTTTGGGGTAAGTTTTAAATTCTCCCCTTTGGGGAAAATTTTAAAAAAAATTAAACCCCGTGATTTTTTTATTTTTTAATTTTGGGGTTTTTTTTGGGGTTTATTTGGGAACAACCACGTAACCCGTTTAAAAACCCAAAACCAAAAGAGTGGGTTTTAAGGAAAGTTATTTGGGTAACCGGGGGTTTAAGAAAAGGGGGGTTTTTTTTTTAAATTTTTGGGGCCCCTTTTGGTTTTATTTGGGATCTTGCACGTCCCCGTTGGGAAACCCCATCAAGTTAGGGGGGGGAGGAAAAGCTCATGGTTAGGGGCCCATTAAAGGAAAAAAGGGGGGATTAAAACGGGTGGTCTATCCCCCCCTTTAATCTTTAAAGGGGGAATGGTTTTGGTTATCAATTTTGGGGGGGGGCCCCCCCACGAGAAAACCAAAAAATTTTGTACCTTTAACTTTAAAAATTACCGCCCAATGGGTATATTTTTGGCCCCTTGAAACCATGAAAAAAGAGAAATTAAGGTTAAAATTTTCCCCCCAAAGGGTTTCTGCCCTTTTTAAAGGATTAAAAAAATTTAATATTTTTATTTTAAAATTTTTTATGGATTTTTTAAAAAATTTAAAGAGTTTTAAAGGAAAAAGGCGTTCAACCATGGGTTTTGGGCAGTTTTGTGAGGGGGGGAAAAGGGGGCCAAAAGGTTTTTTTAATTTTTTAGTGAGTTTAAAGGGGAAAAGGGTAAAACCAAAAGGGGATGGGAAATTGGGGTAAAAATTCCAAACCACGGGCCAGAAGGGTGGAGGGGGGGAAAAGGGGGTTGTTAATTCGTAGTCTTTCAAAGCCTTTGTCACTTTCGTTGCATCATTTCTCGTCGTCGGTGAGGGGTCCCCGCCCGACGTTTGGGCTAGTGCTGATTCAGATTGGGGGAGTAAATTTTCCCCACTTACTAGCTGTTTTTTGGATAGGTGCACTTTTTTCTTTTGAATCCCCTTTTTACGATAAGTAGAGCCATGATCGGGGCCAATTTTTTTCCCCCCCCCGAGCCCAGAAAAAAATTTTTGTTTGAGGAAAAAAAATGGCGACGTGAGGAACTAGGGTTTTTTAAACCCTTTTTTAGGAAATTTTTGCGCCGCCTGTGATTTTTGAAAAAAATGTAAGTTAATAAAAATTATTTTTTACGGGGGTTTTTAAATGATTATACTTTTTTTTCTTTTATTTTTAAATTTTTTGTTTTATTTGGATTAAGGGGCGTTTTTTCAACCGTTAGGTCACATGCTTCACTCGGGGCCTAGGGGTATGGAAAGGGTTGGGCCCATGCTGGTCAGAGCTAGCCACGGGAAGGGGGGGGGAAATGAGGTTCTGAAGTGCGGGGGTCTTTCACGTGGTTTGTCACCCGTCAGAGTTTCGAAAGGGAACGGGGAGGTCCCCGACTATGTTTGCAAGAGTTCCCCCTTTAGTTTCGTGGAGTAATTCCACTCCGGTTTTACTAGCTGATGTTTTTGATTTTAGTTTTTTCCCCTTTTAAAATCCCCTTTTTAAACCGATTAGCAGACCCCATGCTCGGGGTTTAAAATTTTCTCCCCCGGGGCCCAGACGGGAAAAATTGCAAAACCCACCCCCGGGACAAATTTTTAAACCCGGGTTTTTGGGGTTTTTCAATTAAGGACGCTTTTAACCGTTAGGTCATAAACCCACCTATTCCCAGGGGTTAAGTTTAAGAGTTCCCCGAGGGAAGGGAATCCCAGAGCTCGCCTCTAGGTTTGGAATTTAAAATCTACCCTTCTACTAGCTGACGCTGGGAGGTAGACTCTTGGGCCGAATTGACCCCGAGCCCGAGGGGGGGCTAGAGGTATAGGGGGGGAAAAACCCAAATATTTGGTCTAAAACCATCCACAACACTGCTGAAACCCCCCGAGAGAAACGGGGGCCCCTTTCACCCGGTTATTTCCCTATTGCGACCCTAAACTTTTGGGCAAATAAAAAAAATGTTTTCGAGGTGTTTTTGGGTTTATTATGTTTTTTTAAAATTTTTTAAATAAAGGAATAGAAAATCAACAGTTTAAATAAAGTAGCGAAAGAAATTTTAAATTTATTTGAATGAAAAAGAATTGTGAAAATGAAAATTTTAAATTGGATGACAAAAGCAAAAAATTTAAATTTTCCCACTGACCGCCTAAAAAAATTTGCTCAGTTTTTTTTTTTTTTTTTTTTTTGGGTTTCGGTTTGCCCCGCACTCTACCGGTAAAACGGAAAACGCGATCTTAATAAAAATTGGAGGGGCCCTTCGAAACATAAACTTAAAACTGCCACGTTTTTTTTTAAAATCGAAGAAATATTTTTGAATACCCCCTTTTCCCCTTTGAAAGGATTTTTCCCGTTTTGTTTGGGCGATTTTTCGGGGACTTTTGGGGCCCAAAAATTCTGCCCAAAAAGGGTCGGGAAAAAAACTTTCATTTCTTACATGGAATTAAAGTTTTGGGTGAGGGATTCCCTTTTTGGAAAAAAAAAAATTTGAAAAAGGAAAGTACAATCCATAGTTGGGGTTTTAATATGATTTTTTTGGGGTATAAATAAAAATTTAAAAAAGTTAAAATAAAAAACTTGACTACAACCCTCCCAAAGGGGTTAAAAAAGCATTTGGGTAAAAGTAAAAAAGACCCCACGCAAAAAAAAAAAATTTACAAAAAAGCCACCCCTCAAGAGACCTTCGAACTCTTAAACTTGGCCCCGCGTTTTCTGGGTACAATTAAAGAAATATTTCTCAGGGAATATCGTACTTATACGTTTTTTTTTCGTTTTTAAAATGCAAAATTTTTCGGGCTTTGGGGCCGATTTTTGACCAACAGAGAGGTTTAAAGTTCATTTTTCAATGGACTTTGAAAATTTGGTGGTTTGTACATTGAGAAGAAAAATTTAAAATTTTTTCCCCAGAACCCAAAAAAATATTATAATAAAAGTTTTTTGAGGGAATAAAAAACTAAAAAATTACTTTAAAAACGGGAAAAACAACACCTACAATGCGTACAAAGGACAAATCTTCGGCTTCCAAATTTTTTAAAATTCAAATTTTTAAATTTGGTATACCTTTTACAAATTTAAATACTATAGTTTAAAAAATATTAAAAAAAGTTTTTATTAGATATTTGGAAAAAGACGCTTTAAAACCGTTGGGCCCATAATGCCCAACTCTGCCAAAAGGGAAAGGGGGGAAGGGGGGTTTTCCCTCACGAAGGGGGTTTCGTCTTTGCCCTTTGTAATCGTACGTTTTTTAAATTTCGTCGTCCCCGGGGAGTCAAAAGGGGAAAGGGGGCAAGGTCCCCCGACGACCCCCCAGATTTTGCCTCTACTTTCGGGGAGAAAAAATACTCCGTTTCTTTCAAAGCTGTTTTTTTGCGAGGTGGACTTTTTTCTTTTGGGATTCTTTTTTTTACGTTTAGCAGGCCTTTTGCTCGGGGCCCAAATTTTCTCCCCCGGGGTTCCCAGGGGTTTCCCCTTTCCACTAGTTGTTTGTTTGCGAATTGGCTTTTTCTCTTGAATCGCCTTTTACGTTTACCCGAGCCATGCTCGGGGGCCAATTCTACCCCGGGCCCGTGGTACCCTTCCCACTTGTGATTTTTGCGAGGGGGACTTTTTTTTTTTTTGGAATCCCCTTTTTTACGATTGGGCAGGGGGCCATGCCCCGGGGCCCCAATTTCCCCCGGGGTCCAGTGGTACCCTTCACACTAGCTGATGTTTGCGAGGGGGAAATTTTTCTCTTGAATCCCCTTTTTACGATTAGCAAAACCCCATGTTTGGAAAAATTTCTCCCCCGGGGCCCAGGGGTCCCTTTCACACTTCCCCTGATTTTTTGCGAGGGGGGACTTTTTTCTTAAATGCCTTTTACGTTTAGCAGAGCCGGGCTCGGGCCAATTTACCCCGGGCCCAGGGGTCCCCTTTCAACTGCTGATTTTTGCGAGGTGGATTTTTTCTTTTGAATCCCCTTTTTACAAATTAGCAACCCATCCCTCGGGGCCAATTTCCCCCGGGTTTCCGGGGTACATTTCACATAGCTGATTTTTTGCGAGGGGGAAATTTTCCCCTTTGGAATCGCCTTTTACGATTAGCAGACCCCCAAGCTCGGGGCCCAATTCTACCCCGGGTCCAGTGGAATTTCACACTAGCTGTTTTTTGCGAGGTGGACTTTTTCTTTTAAAAATCGCCTTTTACGATTAGCGGGCCATGTTTGGGGAAAATTTTCTCCCCCGGGCCCAGTGGTCCCCTTCAAATAGCTGATTTTTTGGCGAGGGGGAATTTTTTCCCCTTTATTTTTTTTTAATTATTTTGAGGGTGGGGAAAAACCGAAAGGGCCCATATTGCCCCTCCTGTAAAAATAAAAAATTTTTTTTTAAAATATTTTATTTGTATAACTATATATTTTTTTCCTAAAGGGGGGGAACGAAAAAATGTGACGCGGGGGGAAACGGTGGGGGATGGCTTGGGGCGGGGTAAGGACCAGCCACAAAAAAGAAAGGGGGGGGAAAGGGGAGTAGGTGGCCGGGGCCCGGGGGGCCCAAGGGGCCCGGGGGGGGTTTTTTTTCGGGGTGGGGGGGCCTTTTGGGTCTATGACAAAAAAAAAGCCTTTTCCCGGGGAAAATTGACCGAGAAAAAGGGGGGGTTTAGGGGGAGGTTTGTTTTTGGGGTTTTAGGGGACGCGTAAAAATTTTTAGGTCAAAATCCCCCAAACCCTAGCCAGGGGTTTTTGGAGGGGAGGGGCCCATCCTCCAAAACACCACAGGAAAGGGGGAGGAATGGCTTTCTCACGTCGGGGTCGTCTCGTCTTTGTATCCTTCGTGTTGTCATGGGTCGACGTCGTCGGGGAGGTTGTCGCGGGGGGGGAAATTTTTGGTCCCCATTAGAAAAAGTGGGAATGATAAGGCCCCCCGTTATGTAATGGGGGGTAACACAGTAAAAATATATACCTAAATTAAGCCCTTTACTAAAATTTCCGGGGTTTAACCCCTGAAAGGCCTTTTAAAACAGATTTTTACAACTTCCCACCCTGCATATTTTTGGTACAAATTAATAAATTTTTAATTTTTCGCCCCTTTAAATGGCTTTTTTTTTGGAAACCCCAAAAAAAGGATTTTATTAAAAAAAAAATCATGAGTACGAAAAGAGAAACTAGGGCCCCTTAAACCGGGTTGGCATACCGCGCTTCTTCCGACTTTTTGGTGAGTCAATAAATTAAAGTTTTTTTTTGTTTTTTTATTTAAATGGGTCGTTGCCTTTTAAACTTTTTTGGATTAGGATGCGTAAAACCCTTTTTGGTTTTTTGATGCCCACTCTAACCCAGGGGGTTTGGGGAGGATGTCCCATGCTGGTTAGAACCCGTTACGGGGAGGGGAAAGGAAAAGGGGGGTTTCCCCACGCGTCCCTGATTAATAACGTTTAAAAGACGATGAGAAAAAAACAATAAGGAACCCTGAGAAACTACTGAGCAGCAGTTTATTGAAAAGGAAAAAAAAATGTATTTAAAGTGAAAATTCGTTATTATTTAAGGTTATAAAAATTTTATTTTTTTTATCTTTTTTTTTGATTTTTAATTTTGGTGAGTCAAAACCCTAAGGTCAAAGACTCTTAAAAGGGGAAAATTTACCCATGCTGGGCAGCACCCGCCACGGGGATGGAAAGGAAAGAGGGAGGGGGATTCAAACGTCGGGGGTCGTCATCGTTCCTTTTTTGTCATCGTTTGTGGTTTTTAATTACGCCCTGTCGGGGAGGTCGTCAAAGCAAACCCCGGTACCCCAAAGACGATTGGGCCCGAGCTCCCCCTCTAGGGTTTGGGGGTGTAATAATATAATATTTCTCCCCAAAAAAACCAGCTTTAAAAAAGTTTTTTCGAGAAGGGCTTTATGTCTTTCCTCGCCCACAATTAGCAGAACCGGGTCTGGGGCCCCTTCTCCCTCGGGCCCCAAAACCCCACAAAACGTTTAAACCCCGCTTATCAAAAAAATCAAAAAGAAAACTAGGGCTTTTCAACCCGGTAAGTTATATGCTTTAAATTTTTTATCGTAAGAGTTATTTCGTTGAAAATTTATATTAAATTTTTTAATTTAGCAGGAAAAAAGAACTTAAATTTTTAAGTACGACAAAAAAGAAATTTTGGGGCTTCAACCGGGTAGTCAAAATCGCGCTGCTTTGAAAAAGTGGGGGTAAAATTTAATTGGTTTTATTTTTTATTTTTTTCGTGACGTCACTCAAAAAACTATAGGCTATGGTTGGAACAACCAAAAAAAAATTAATTAAATCTCCTTCATTTGGGGGGCCACAAATTTAGGTCAATACTTTCAAAACGCAAAACGTAACGCAGGGGCGTAGTGGATTAAAGGGCATGGTTACTAAATGTGTTTTTCTGTCCCAGATTGAAGTTCCCTCGGCGCAGGTTTTTTTGCTATTGAATCTCCTTTTTTCATAAGGGAGAGCCATGCTCTGGGCAAATTCTACCCCGGGGCCCCGAAAAGGGAAAAAGAAAAGAAAATGATGGCGATGATAGGAAGGGCCCCAAACTGTTTTTGAACCAGATACGGGAAAGGGAAAAGGGGAAAAAAGGGGTTTTCACGCGGCGGTTTGTCATTGTCCCCTTTTCACATCAAAACGTTTTGAGGGCATTGTCATCGTCGTTTGGGAGGTAGTCAAAGGTTAGGGGGGGGGTTTTCCCCGACGACGACCCCCAAAATTTAGAAAAGGGGCCAGTGGATTTTGGGGAAGGGAAAGTTCCCTTTTGATCGAAACCAGCCACGGTTTGGGGTGAGGAAAAAGATTTCAGTTTTCAAGGTGCCGGCCAGAGTTTGCCTTTAGGGTTTTTTGGAGTTTAAATTTTCCTCCCTTCCCCCCCCTTTTCTTATGTTTGCGATTGGTCTTTATATCCCTTCTTGCCTTTAACGATTGCAGAGCCATTTCCGGTGTTTACTTTTTACCCTAGGTCTAACCCCCATGCTGGTCAGAACCAGGCCCCCAGGCGGATACCTACGTGGGCCTTTTAAGTTCTGGTTAAACGCCACAGCAAATTTTTTCCTCCAGCCAAAAAAATTTCAGAGCAGTTTTTAAACCTCAAAACCCCCAATATGTGTCCTCAGATGGCTACACAAAAAAAAAGCCAATGCTACAAAAACCATCACTTTCCTCCGATCTAAACTTGAACCCCCGAGACTTTAAACCCTACCTCTGTTGGGTTTCCCTATTTCCGTTAGATTAATCAATATACCAGTATTTGTAATTTACCCATAGTTGTCAATATTAATCCCTTTCTTGTTTTCAAAACTTCATTTTAAAAAAGACCACGCAAATTTTTTCTCCAATAAGAAAAAAAAAACATTAGAAATTGCAAATGTTTCCCAAAAAAGCGTCCCCCCCAGCCTTGTTTACGGGAACTTTAAAATTCCTACCCGGGGGTTTTTTTACATTATTAAAAAATAGGCCGTGATTTTTTAAGGGCCCTGACTTTTCATTGCCCGGTTCAGGGATTTGTTATGCAAATTATTTTTTATATTATATTTTTTCCAATAACATTTTTAAAAAAAAAAATTATTTGGATTTAAGGACGCGGGCAACCGTTAGGTCCTAATGCACCACTCTAACCTAGGAAAAATGGGGGGGGAAAGGGGGGGGGCATTCTGGTCAGAAACCCGCCACGGGTTTAAAGGGGAGGAAAAGGGGGTTTTTCACCTTTGGGGGTCGTCATCGTCTTTGTCTCCCTTTTTGTGGGGGTCATTTTTCGTCATCGTTTGTCGGGAAATCGTTAAGGGAAGGGCCCCAAGGTTTTCCTAAACGATTGCCAGGCTCGCCCCTAGAAAATTTGGGGAGTAATATACTCCGCTCGTACTAGCTAATGTTTGTTAGGTTTGGGCTTTTTTTTCTTGAAACCCTTTTGCGATTAGCAGAGCCACGCTCTGGGCCAATTCACCCCCCGGGGGCCCCCCGGCTCCACATGGCTTGGTATAAACTTTAACCGATTTTTCTACACATTAAAATAATTGGAAAAACCAACCCTAATAATAAAAGGGTCTCACAACCAGGGTTTTTTTGGGAAATTTAAAGGCCCCCCCCCCCCCCCCCTTTGGGAGGGGGGGGGGGGGAAAAAATGTTACCTGGGGGGATGAACGGGGTCGGGGGAAACACCCCCCGTCGGAGGCAAATTTTTTTGGTTTCGGTTTATTGCCCCCCCCCTTCATGGCTAGGAATAGGTGTAAAAATTTATTTTTAAAAAACTTTACGAAATAAAAATCACTGATATGATTGAATGGGTTTTAGAGGGGGGGATTAAGTTTATCCCCGGGGAAGATTTCCCCCTTTTAGGGAAAACAGAGCCCGGGGGGAAAAACCAGGGGGGAAAGAAATCCCCCCCCAACCCCCGAGTCAACCGCACCCTGCTCACAACTACGTCATTTTTTTATTAAAAATAATTTTTTTTATCCAATGGGAAGTTTGTTTTAAGCAGTATTTTATTATTTTTGGATTGGTTTTGGTTTGGTAAAAACCCCAAAGTAGGTGAAAAAGTTGATATTTAAAACAAATTTAGAAAGTTACAAAATCCAGCTCGATTGGATGGTTTTGGGTTTAACTTTTTAATTGTAAATTTAATATTGTATTTTATTTTTCAAAATTTCATTTTTTGGGGGGCATTTTATACGTTTTTATTTACATTTTCATAACATTTTTTTTTTTTTGAATTTAATTTGGGTAAAGGGGGGCGTCAAACCCTTAGGTCATAATTTACCACTTAGCCCAGGGGGTATGGGGGGGGGAGCGCATGCTGGTCAGAAAACCCGCCACGGAAAGGGGGGTTTCTCACGTCGTGGTGGGCATCTTCTTTGTCATCGTTCGTTTTCGTTGTGATAAAATTGGGCCGCGTCCCTCCCGGAAGGTTTGTCCAAGGGGGAAGGGGGGGGGGTTTTTACCCGCGTTTTATTTCCAAGTTTTGCCCCCCTAAGGGTTTTTGGGAGTAATATACTCCCATCAATTACTAGCTGATGTTTGCGACGTGGAGGTATTTTTCTCTTGAATCGTCCCTTTTTCGAATTTTAAGAGCCTGCTCTGGGCCAAATTTTTACCCCCGGGCCCCGACGGGGGGGGAATGTTAAAAAAAAGAGGGGATTTGAGCTTAAAAAAAAACAATAAAATTGTTGCGAAAAAAAGAGTTTGTTTTGGTTTATTTGGGTTTAAAGGGGCGTCAACGTTTTGGTCATAATGCACCCCTCTAGCCCCAAGGGGGGGGGGGGGAGGACGGGCCCCCTGTGGCAGAACCAGCCCCCCAGGGGAAAGGGGGGGGGGGAAGGGGGGGGGGTTCCCCCCGCCGTCATCATCGTCTTTGTTCCAAACGTTCGTTTTGTCATTTTGTGGCCAACTTCTCCCTCGGGCCCAGACACACACACGCTCAACCACGCTTATCAAACAAAACAAAGAGAAAAACTAGGGCTCTTCACCGGGTAAGTTATATGCTTAACCTGTTATATCGTAAGAGTTATACGTTGAATTCATATTATTTTGTTAATTTAGCAGGAACAAGAACTTGACTTTTCAAGTACGACAAGAGAATCTTGGGCGCTTCAACCGGGTAGGTCATATCGCGCTGCATTTGATATTGTGAGGTAATAAATTGAATTGGTTGATTTTATATTATTTCGTGACGATCACTCAAAAAACTATAGGCTATGGTTGGAACAACCAAAAAAATTGAATTAACTCTCTTTCAGTTGGGGGACCACAAATCAGGACTCAATACTTTCAAATCGCATTCGTAACGCAGAGCGTAGTGGATAAGGTCATGGCTTACTAACTGTGTTCTCTCTGTCCCAGATTCGAAGTTCGGTCGGCGCAGGTTTTTCGCTCTTGAATCTCCTTTTACGATAAGCAGAGCCATGCTCTGGGCAAATTCTACCCCGGGCCCAGAGAGGGAATAAGAAAAGAAAATGATGGCGATGATAGGAAGGGCCCAAGCTGTTTAGAACCAGATACGGGAAGGGAGAGGAAAATGGGGTTCTCACGCGGCGGTCGTCATCGTCTTTGACATCATCATCGTTCGATGTCATTGTCATCGTCGTATGGGAGGTAGTCAAAGGTTAGGGGGAGGTGTCCCCGACGACGACCGCCATAGCTCAGAAAGGGACCAGTGGATATGGGAAGGAATGTCTCCTTCTGATCAGAACCAGCCACGGTAGGGTGAGGAAAGAGATTTCAGTTACTCAAGGTGCCGGCCAGAGCTCGCCTTTAGTTTCTTGAAGTTATTCTCCTCGTTCACTTGCTGATGTTTGCGATATGGTCTTTATATCCATTCTTGCCTTTAACGATTAGCAGAGCCATGTCCGGTGTTTACTTTGTACCCTAGGTCTAGCCCCTATGCAGGTCAGAACCAGCCACAGGCGGATAGCCTACGTGAGCCTAAGTCTGGAATCGCCACAGCATTGTTCCTCCAGCAGAAATACAGAGCACGTTATACCTCAGACCCCACTATGAATGTCCTCAGATGGCTACACAAAAAAATGCCAATGCTACAAGACCATCACTTTCCTCCGATCTAAACTTGAACCCCAGAGACTAACCGTACATCTGTTGGCTTCCGTATTTCCGTTAGATTAATCAATATACATCAGTATTTGTAATTATACCGATAGATTGTCAATATTAATCCATTTCTTGTTGCAAAACTTCATTAAAACAGACCACGCAAATTTTTCGTCCAATAAGAAATAAAACATTAGAAATTGCAAATGTTTCAACAAAGCGTCCCCACAGCCTTGTTGACGGGAAGCTTCAAGATTCCTACCCGGTTTGTTTACATTATTACTATAGGCCGTGATTTTCTACAGGGCAGTGACTTTTATTGCCAGGTTCAGGGATTTGTTATGCACAATTATTTTCTTTATTATATTTTATCCAATAACATTTAAAAAAAAAAATTATTTGGATTTAAGGACGCGTCAACCGTTAGGTCATAATGCACCACTCTAACCTAGGAGTGGGGGGAGGAGGGGCTCATGCTGGTCAGAACCAGCCACGGGTAAGGGGAGGAAATGGGGTTCTCACGTGGCGGTCGTCATCGTCTTTGTCATCTTTCGTGGTGTCATTGTCGTCATCGTCGTCGAGGAGTCGTTAAGGGAAGGGCGCAAGGTCTCCTAAGACGATTGCCAGAGCTCGCCCCTAGATTCGGGGAGTAATATACTCCGCTCGTACTAGCTAATGTTTGCGAGGTGGACTTTTTCTCTTGAATCGCCTTTTGCGATTAGCAGAGCCATGCTCTGGGCCAATTCTACCCCGGGCCCAGACGGATCCACATGGCTTGGTATAAACTTCAACCGATGTTCTACACATTAAAATAATGAAGCCTACATTATAATAATCAGGGTCTCACAACCAGGGTGTGAATTGACGGCTTGGCAGGGGGGGGGGTAGCTAAATATGTTACCTGTGTGGGATGTACGGGGTCTGGGGCGAAGCACCCCCCGTCGGAGGCAATCTTCCTGGGGGGATTTATTGCCCCGCCTTCATGGCTAGGAGAAGGTGTAAATTGATTATTATAAACTTTACGAAATAAAGTCACTTGATATGATATGAGATGGGTATTTAGAGGTGGGGATTAAGCCATCACCGGCGAAGATACCTTTCAGTAAAACAGAGCCAGGGAGTGAAATTACCAGAGGAGAGGAATCCCCTCCAACCCCCGAGTCAATCCGCACCCTGCTCACAACTACGTCATTTTGTATTAATAATATTTTTTCATCCAATGGGAAGTTATGTTTGAAGCAGTATTTTATTATTTATGGATTCGGTTAGTCGGTAAACACACCTGTAGGTGAAATGGTTGATATTTAATACAATTCAGAAGTTACAATATAAAGCTCGATCGGATGGTTGGATTTAACCTTTGAATTGTATTCAATATCAGTATTTTATTTATCAAATGAATTTTTTGGGGAGAGTGCATGTTTGATTCACATACATAACAATTTTTTTATTTGAATTTATTGGATTAAGAGCGCGTCAACCGTTAGGTCATAATGCACCACTCTAGCCTAGGGGATATGGGGAGGAGGGAGCGCATGCTGGTCAGAACCAGCCACGAGAAAGGGGGGTTTCTCACGTCGTGGTGGTCATCTTCTTTGTCATCGTTCGTTGTTCGTTGTGATATTGTCAGCGTCGTCTGGAAGGTCGTCAAGGGAAGGGGGGGGGGTGTACCCGTCTTCGATTTCCAGAGTTCGCCACTAGTTTCAGGGAGTAATTTACTCCCCTCTTACTAGCTGATGTTTGCGAGGAGGTCTTTTTCTCTTGAATCGTCATTTACGATTTCAAGAGCCATGCTCTGGGCCAAATTCTACCCCGGGCCCAGACGGGGGTGGAATGTAAAAAAATAGAGGAGATTTGAGCTTAAAAAAAAGCAAATTAAATTGTTGGCGAGAAAGAGTATGTTTTAGTTTATTTGGATTAAGGACGCGTCAATCGTATGGTCATAATGCACCACTATAGCCTAAGGGGGGTGGGGAGGACGGGCCCATGCTGGTCAGAACCAGCCACAGGTAAGGGGAGGAAGGGGGGTTTCTCACGTCGCGGTCGTCATCGTCTTTGTCATCGTTCGTTGTGTCATTGTCATCGTCGCCGGGGGGTCGTCAAGGGAAGGGGGCAAATTCCCCGGCGACGATTGCCAGAGCTCGCCTCTATTTTCAGGGAGTAAAATACTTCCCTTTAAACTAGCTGATGTTTGCGAGGTGGACTTTTTCTCTTGAATCGCCTTTTGCGATTAGCAGAGCCATGCTCTGGGCCAATTCTACCCCGGGCCCAGACGGGTTTGGCGAGACAGAGCATATTATTATAAACGAAATAGCATAAAGACGACGTGAATGTCAACTGATTCATCACAAGAAACGGACAGTGTTGGCTGGAGCATTAAGCACGCGATTCTGATTCGGAAGGTCCCGGGTTCAAATCCCGTCGAGACTGGCAATCCTGACTAAAGGTTTGTTCCGAGGTTTTCCTCGGTCGTTAATGCGAATGCAAGGGATTGAGTCCTTTTAAACAGTCCTCGGACATCCCTTTACAATTGTCTCATCCGCAACCTAGCTAGTCAGACACTAGATGAGGGGCATGGATTAAACCCTAGGCAGGCTTCACACTAACAATTATTATAAAAACAAATATTATATACTTAGTCTTGTTTCTTTTGTCGCCGAGGAGACAGAAAGAATAACACACGTGCGGTATCAACACGGCACCTCCACCAAGATCAGGCGATATTACAACCAATGTTTTATTATGTAGATTTCCTAACAATACAATATGATTTGTTGCATTTGCCTGAGAAAGTCCCATATTAAATGCGAGCGTGAGAAACTAGGGCGCTTCAACCGGTTAGGTCATATTGCGCCACCTGTGATAATGAAAGTTGATGAAGTTAGTAAATGGTGTGTTTGATGATTACTTATATTGTATTCTATGTCTATATAATAAAAGCAAAAGAATAAATATTTATTAGGTTAAAAAATTAAATGTGTTTCATGTGAATTAATTTTTTAAAATAGATTACATTGGAAGAGAAATTTAGAAAGTTTGTTCCCGTTATGAAAGAAGTTCTTCATGTGATAGGGAGAGATCAAATTACGTGCGCAAGGCATCATATTTTGTACATCCCTGCTAACAATATGATGAACGGTTAAAGGTACATCACGTGTGTCACATCTGGGAACAACCTTTTCTCTGGTTAAGCAATATCCGTGAGTTAGACTTGTGTGGCCTATTAGAATTCTGGACAATACCACCTCTTCTCTACGTGAGAGTCGAGACGTAAGAGGAATAATTTTATGACTCAGTGTGGGCATCACACTACGTAATTTGTTATTTTGCACCACATCCCATGATGCATGTCGCAAATCCAACAATCCTTGCTTGTATCCACTCTTGACATCTGACACGGTAACTTGATTGAAATCAATGTCGCGGCGCTGGAAGCAGGGGAAGTGGGAGATGTCCCCGACGACGATTGTAAGAGCTCGCCTCGGGAAGCTAAATACTCCCCCTCATAATAGCTGATGTTTGCGAGATGAAATTTCAACTTTTCTTAACTTTTATGATCATCACGGACATCCTCTGGGCTAAACTATGTTTGGCCCAGGCGTAGATAACCGAATAACGACATACGAAAATGCCAATGCCACCAAGCCAACAATTTGGACCGATTTATTCTTTGAACCAAGTGTACTAATAGAACCTCAGTTTGCTTCATTCTAGCTGTGAGTGATCAACGACGACGACGTGAGAAACTAGGGCGCTTCAACCGGTTAGCTCATATTGCGCTGCCTGTGATAATGAAAGTTGATGGGATGAGTTAATGGTGTGTTTGATGATAAGATTGTTTTCTAAGTGTATAAATAACAAAATAAATTGACGATGATGAAAGTAATAGCCAAATAAAAGTTATGTTTGTGAATAAAAAGAAAGAAAAGAAAGAAATGTGTATGACGTGAATTAGATTTTGTAAAATATTTTACTATGGATGAGAAATTTAGAAAGTTTGTCGCCGTTATCATATGATAGAAGTTCTTCATATGGTTGGAAGGGATCAAATTGCGTGCGCAAGGCATCAAATTTGGTACATTCTGCTAGAATATGATGTACGGTTAATGATACGTCACATGTGTCACATATGGGAATCACCTTTTCTTTGGTTAAGAGATATCCGTGAGTTAGACGTGTGTGGCCTATTCGAATTCTGGACAATACCACCTCTTCTGTACAATAGTCTAGACGTAGGTGAACGAATTTTTTTTGTCCGTGTGGACATTACACTACGCAATTTGTTCTTTTGCAACACATCCTAAGATGCTTGTTTCAAATTCAACAAACGTTGCTTGAATCCACTCTTGACATTTGGAACGGGAACTAGATTGAAATCAACGTCGCGACGCTGGGAAGCTTCCTTAGCAGCCTGAGCAGCGTGATAATTTCCCTCTATGCCCACGTGTCGAGGTATCCAGCAAAACTGTAGTTCTGTCACTTGCTGAAGAATATACGAAACATCCATAGTGCATCTTGGAGCAAACTAGGGATCTGTAAAATATCAACATGCAAGTCCTATCTGCACCCCTCAATGTATTAATGAAACTTTTAGAAGGTTGATTTTCAACACCCATCTTTTGCGTAACTAAACAACGTGGTGTTTCCAATTTAGCTTTATGTCAAACACTATGCCGAGAAGAGGGACATTTGTTTTGAATTGAAGTTCTACATTGTTAAGCGAGAGTTGTGGGTCGTCTTGAATTCCTTGAAGACGACATACGTGAATGCACTGAGTCTTTTCGGGAGAGAATCGTGTCCCCCGCTTTCTAGCCCATTCACTTATATTGTTCAATCCAATTTCCACGTGTCTTTGAGCTGTTGATAGATTTACCGATCTGTAGAAGATTCCCAGGTCATCTACAAATAGCCATGACATTAGGCTCTTTGGGATACAATCCACGTCACTGTTTATGCCAATAGCGAACAGTGATACCGACAAGACTGAGCCTTGTGGTACACCTGTTTCCAGTGAGAACGAGTCGGACAGTACATTGTTAACACGTACTTTGAAAATTCAATCTTTTAAAAAGTTTTCTAAAAATTTTGGCATGTGCCCTCTAAAACCCACTCGTGAATCTGTTGAAGTATATTATACCTCCATGTTGTGTCGTATGCTTTTTCAATGTCAAAAAGCACACCAACGACATGTTGTTTTGCAACAAACCCTTCTTGAATAAACGTCTCTAATCGAACCAAGTGGTCGATGGTGCAACGACGTTGACGAAATCCACATTGGACGTTCGCCAATAAACCGCGTGTCTCCAGCATCCACATTAGTTGTTTGTTGATCATCTTTTCGAACAATTTGCAAAAGCAACTTGTCAGAGAAATAGGGCGATATCGAGGGGTAGTCAAGGGAAGGGGGCAAGGTGCTCGACACTCAAGCCTGAAGTGAAGGTCCTAACAGAAACAAAAGCAACACTGGCATCGGCTTGTTGGACTCACCGCCTTCGTTCACAACGTAAACAACACGGTTCTGACAGTCACTGCCATGTAGCCATAATCAATTGTTTTATTCTAATTTTGCCTTGCACATATCACAGTGAAATTGACGACGACGTGAGAAAATAGGGCGCTTCAACCGGTTAGATCATATTGCGCCGCCTGTGATAATAAAAGGTTATGAGATGAGTTAATGGTGTTTTTATGATGCGTTGTTTTCTTGGTATGCATAACAAAATAAAATGATGATGATGATAGTAATAGCAAAACGAAAGTTATTTATGTGAATGAAAATGAATAATTTAATGAGATGTGTATGATGTGAATTTTTTTTTTTAAATAGATGACTTTGAATGAGAAATTTGGAAAGTTAGTCCCGTTACCATATGAAAGAAGTTCTTCATATGATTGGGAGAGATCAAATTGCATGCGCAAGGCATCATTTTTGGTACATTCTGCTAGCATATGATGTACGGTTAAAGGTTCATCACATGTGTCACATATGGGAAGAACCTTTTCTCTGGCTAAGAGATATCCGTGAGTTAGACGTGTGTGGCCTATGCGAAGTCTAGACAATACCATCTCTTCTCTACCAGAGAGTCGAGACGTAGGTGGACGAATTTTTCATTCGTTGTGGGCATCAGAAAATGGATTTTTTATTTTGCGCCACAACCCAAGATGCACTTCTCAAATCAAAAATCGTTGCTTGTATCCACTCTTGTCACTTAATGATAGAACCCTTAGAGTTAAGTTTCTCTTAATTTTTGTGAGTTTATTTGGATAATGGGCGCGTCAACCGTAAGGTAACACCGTCCGTTCGGATGGGACGTAAAGCCGTTAGTACCATTCGTACTATTCGAAAGGAGTAGGCTACGTGCCTGTACCGGGTTTCCCTTCTTCCCTTCTCTATTAAATTTGCACTAGTGGATTATATTATCAATAGATAGAGACATTTATAATAATAATAATAATAATAATAATAATAATAATAATAATAATAATAAAAATAATAATAATAATAATAAAAATAATAATATATAAATAATAAATAATAATAAAAAAGGTGTGAAACGGGTCATTTTGCCGCGTCGTGTGTTTACACTTACTAGTGTGTGAGTTCGACTTTTCGGAACCACTGTGGGTTCCATCTTCTGGATGATTGCTTGCTGTTTTATTATAATATGTTTAATAGTACTAATAAATTATATACTTTTTTTATTTTTTATTTTGGGTATATGTTCCGTTCTCTTTATTGTCACCTTCTTTTTAACTTGTCTGTTACACCCTACACTTAAGCCATGCTCTGTCATTGTGTTTTCTTAAAGCTTATATTAATTATATTTTGTTTTAATATGTATGAATGTTACACATACAAATCATTACACTTTTCACCGTAAATACTTATTTTTATTTAAAAAATGTGATATTTCGACTACTTTTCAGCAGTCTTTATCAAACAATACAACAACTAAAAACCACAACAAACAAGACAAAAAACATTTCAATTCAATTCAAACAAATGAATGTTATTACAACTTGATGTATATGTATGTATGACAATTGATTTTCTTTTAGATAAACTTAAAAAAAGTAAGCATGGGCAGGCAGTGCAACAATGCTAAGTAGTGGCAGGCTGCGCGGACAACAAATAGAACAGCACATCAGTTCAATAATTATCATAATTATTCTTTTAAAATATAGTGATTTACCATTGTTGTAGTATCTATATAATAGGAAAGATCCTCTCAAAGTTTCAACAGTTACAATCTACAACGTTATCGGTAGCACTACTTGTCTCCTGGATGGTATGAAGATATTAAATGACTCAAATGAGGTGCCTTCATTATCAAGAAACATTGTAAATGCAATAGTTAGTTTCGATATAATATTACTAGGAAAACGCTAAAGTCCCGCCGCGTTGATGGATGAGCTTTTTTTAAGTTTTTAGTTTGCGTGGGATATCTTTACTTTTGCAAGTGCTTTGTTTTGCTGCCTACGCATTGTAGGTGATTGTTGTCAAGTTTCTATTGAAACGTCAATTTGTTATTATTTACCGTAAAAACCTTATATTAAAACCTTTATTTCTATGGATTCTGGCTAACTTTTTCAACTTTTTCTTTCAAAAGGTACTTCATCACCATAAACTTAATGTCCATTTATAATATGAACGTTAAAGCCCCACCCGTTTGGTCAGAATTGGCCCAAATGGCACGAAAATATCGCACAAAAAATCAAAAAACTTATATTAAAAGCTTTATTTCTATAGATTCTGGCTAAATTTTTCAACTTTTTCTTTCAAAAGAAACTACATCACCATAACCTTAATGTCCATGTATAATATGAACGTTGTAGCCCCACATATTTGGTCAGAATTGGCCCAAATGGCACGAAAATATCGCACAAAAAATCGAAAAAAAATCGTAAAAGTACGATATTTATGAGAAATATTTCTTCGAAGATCGGATATGCCGTTTGTCCGGTAGAGAGTGAACAAACAGACAAAAATACAAAAAAAAAAAAAACACCCGAGCTAAATTTTTTGGGGGGTCAGTGAAATTGAAGTCTTCGCTTCGCTAATCCAATTAGATAATATATGGCGTTTAAGGGAGACCCCTGCAGCTTGCTGCAGTAAGTGTTGCCATGAGGGGGGTGGCCAATGAGCCCCTGTTACCTTGTCAGTCCTCTCGCTGAGTCCCCCCCCCCAGGAGGTGCCAGTAGATTACGAAGGTGTAATGTGTAAGTATTGTGTTTCAGACGTGGAAGCTCCTGGGTCTGTGGAGTTTGTGTCCCGCGGAGCCACCAGAAGATATCGGAACAACATTCAACAAGACAGAAGAAGGATTGGACTTTGATTGTGAGCTCTCTCACTTGCACTGGAGTGGACGTATTTCATTTCATATTAGATGTAGTCGTTAGATTTCTTCCGTTGATTAGCACTCTTCAGAGTTGGCCGAAATGTAGTCAGCGATAGTCGGCCTTTTTTACACCGTCGCAATATGCCTTTGTAAATTAATCTTTGAAGGGGTAGTCCCTGGACCATGCGCGCTGTCGCTGAGTGCCCTTAACTGGAGTAATCGCTGAGATGTGCAGAACTTGTTAAAATCAAACTCAGATCACGGTTGAAATATTAAGATCTATCGCGATGTTTTTCTATAATCATATATTACTTTTTAGTTGTGTCTTAGATCACGGTTGAAGTTTTTTAGTTGAGACTATTTCTTTAGTTTAATCTTGTTTAAGTTTTATATTAGTTTATATAAGTATTTGGTGTAATGTGTTAATGTTTTTCTTTCAGATAGCATGAACTACTTAACCAACTTGACTAGGAAAACGCCAAAGTCGTTGTTAAACGAGTGAGCGAGTCATGTGTTGAGTACACGGGAACATTTGTTATTGTTATATTTGTTATATTAGTTATAATATTTAGGTTAAGTTGGTATAAGGGCGAGTCAACTGTAAGGCCATAAAGCGCAACTCTTGCCTATGATAGGCTAGGGAGGCCTTAGGTAGGGGGAAGAAAGGTAATGTTCCCGGGTACTCAACACATCGCTCACTTACTCGTTTAACAACGACTTTGGAGTTTTTCTAGTTAACTTCTTTTGTAAGTCTTGCAGAGTCTAATCCGGAACCCTAAACATGATGCAGATACGATGATGCGGGTACCTTTTTTGACGTTAAACCCGATCCGACCCTAAATTTCGGGTACCCGCAAACTAGTAGTATATTTTAGTACAAAGCATCCCCACAGTGGAAAACACTTTGTTGGGGGACATAAACAAGAAATTTTGTATTATTATCACAAGGGTAACACACTATGGTGACAGAAACGCTTGCTTACGTTCAGCCGTACTGCCCACATTTTCTCTGTATCTACAGAAGCTACAACCTGCAATAATCGGCTATAATATTTCTATCTTTCTTTCTTTCTTGAACGTGTATCATATTCCTAGCTAAAGCCATAATAAGCCTACATCTAAATTATTAACATTACAATTGATACTATTTAGCTTTGGATATGAATGATAACTGAAAAGATCAGACCGATTTGAAGCCTTTTACAGCATCGATTGTGTAAGTCACATAATATTATGGAATTTGGAATTATGTTTGAAAGTAATTTTGCAAATATAGATTAAGGAGGAAGGAAAAGGTTTTGCAAATTCATGAAAAATCGAAAACTATAGAGATAAACGTGAAAGCAAAAGAAAAATAGTATATTAAGTTGGATAAAAAAATTAAATGTGTTTATGTGATTTAAATTCAATTTAAGACATTACGCTTGTGATTATAAATTTAAAAAATAATTTTTACATTTTCATTGGTTTATTAATTTGGATTCAGGGTGTGTCAACCGTAAGGTCATAAGTGATAGGCGTGCTTCATGTGATAAAGAGATATTTTTTGGGCTTGACGTCATATTTGATTCATTCTACAAGTAAAATAGAAATAAAACAGTATTCACACGCTGGTATGGTGCAAGCTACGTGCTGGTCAGAGCCATACAGAGGCAGGTAGGTGTAATTGTTATTTTCAAACAATAGGATATAGTTATATCTTATACCAGCAGAATGGCAGAGATTAATAAAATCTTAACATTGAACGGCTCACCTTACAACGACAAGCAATTGGTTATGATAACATCGACAGAATGAAGGCTTTTGTTTATTTGGATTAAGGACGCGTCAACCGTTAGGTCATAATGCACCACTCTAGCCTAAGGGGGGAGGGGGAGGAGGGGCCCATGCTGGTCAGAACCAGCCACGGGTAAGGGGAAGAAGGGGGGTTTCTCACGTCGCGGTCGTCATCGTCTTTGTCATCGTTCGTTGTGTCATTGTCATCGTCGCCGGGGGGTCGTCAAGGGAAGGGGGCCGGTCCCCGACGACGATTGCCAGAGCTCGCCTCTAGTTTTGGGGAGTGAGATACTTCGCTCTTCCTAGCTGATGTTTGCGAGGTGGACTTTTTCTCTTGAATCGCCTTTTACGATTAGCAGAGCCATGCTCTGGGCCAAATTCTAGGCGCTTTAACCGTGAGTTCAGACTGTGCAGCAGTGATATTTTAAGGTAATAATATATTGAATTTGTTGTGGGTTCGCTATTATTTTATATTAGGTTATAAAATTTATCAATTTTAAATCTTCTGGTTAATTTGCATTTAGTGCGCGTCAACCGTTTTGTCATTGACTCATATTGAGTGAAAAGTCCTATGCTAGTCAGAACCAGCTACAAGTAGGTGGATTGGATTGTTTCCACCTACTTGTAGCTGGTTCTAAGTGGAGCTCTCTCGTCGTAATCGTCTTCTATTTTCATCGTTTTGTTGTAATGGTCGTCGTAGTCGTCGTCGGTGATTTTTTTTTTGTTTATTTGGATTAAGGACGCGTCAACCGTTAGGTCTTCAAGTGAAGTGGAAGCTGTGTCCCTGACATCGACTGCCAGAGCTCGCCTCTTGTTTCGGGGAGTTATGCTCCCCTTCTTAGGCCTACTAGCTGCTTTATGCGAGATGGACTTTAATTATTTCCTCGCCTTTTACGTTAAGCATCACGGTCTGGGCCAAATTCTACCCCGGGCCCAGATGATTTTGAGTTTATTAGGATTAAGGGCAAGTCAACATTTAGATTATAATGCGCCACTCTAGCCTAGGGGATGTGAGGAAGGAGGGCCACGCTTTTCAGAACATGCCACGGGTAGGGGGAGGAAAAAGGGGTTCTCATGTCACGGTCGTCATCGTTTTTGTCATAGTCATCGTAGTCTGGGTGGTCGTCAAGGGACGAGGGTGGTGTCCCCAGAGCTCGCCTCTAGTTGCGTGTAGTTATCTAGTCTTCTTTCCTTTTTACTAGGTGATTTTTAAACGATGGATTTAATCTTTTTACTCGCAATGTACGATTAGCAGTGCCATGCTGTGAGCCGAATTTTACCTCGGGACAAGACAGGGATTATTTGTTTAAATTTTTGGGTAGTTATTTGTTTAATTTAATTTTAATTAATATATATTGACTGTTTAAACGTTAGCATTCAAACTCGGACCTTTAGAAAGATGTCCCTTAAAAGAATCGACGACGCGAGAAACTAGGACACTTCAACCAGTTAGGTTATGTTGCGCCGCCTGTGAAAATAATAAAAAGTTTATGAGATGAGTTATTGGTGTATTAGATGATTAGATTGTTTTCGAAGTGTATACATAACAAATGAACTGATGATAGTAAGCAAAACTTAGGTTATTTATGTCAATGAAAAATAAATAATTTAAAGAAATGTATATTATGTGAATTAAGTTTTGTTAAAAAGATTAATTTGAATGAGAAATTTAGAAATTTAGTCGCTGTTATCAAATGATAGAAGTTCTTCATATGATTGGGAGAGATCAAATTGCGTGCGCAAGGCATCATATTTGGCACATTCTGCTAGCATATGATGCACGGTTAAAGGTACATCACATGTGTCACATATGGGAATAACCTTTTCTCTGGTTAAGAGATATCCGTGTGTTAGGCGTGTATGGCCTATACGAATTCTAGACAATACCACCTCTTCTCTACGTGAGAGTCGAGACGTAGGTGGACGAATTTTGTTAGTCAATGTGGGCATCACACTATGCAATTTGTTATTTTGCAACACATCCCACGATGCTTGTCGCAAATCCAACAATCTTTGCTTGTATCCACTCTTGACATCTGGAACGGGAACTAGATTGAAATCAACGTCGCGACGCTGGGAAGCTTCCTTAGCAGCCCGATCAGCGTGTTCATTTCCCTCTATGCCCACGTGTCCAGGTATCCAGCAAAACTCTATTATATATCCCTTAGAGGTTAGTTTTTCTAAATAGAATTGGATGTCTTGTACCAAATGATGACTAGAATACATGAGTTTCATAGCATGAAGTGAACTTTAGCTATCTGAACACAAAAGGTATTCTCCACAACGACAGCGTAGAATGTATTTAAGAGCTTCACGGATGGCGAATAACTCTGCAGTGAAAACTGAACACACGTCGCTTAGCCTGAAACGTTCAGTTAAGGTGGAGCAATAAAAGGCACTTCCAACCTTGTTGTCAATTTTGGAGCCATCTGTGAATACCAAAGTAAACCTTTGATGTTCATGGCAAATCTTTCAAAAGTTAATTTTGAATACACTATCGCAAGTAGAGTTTTTATCAAAACGACAAAGGTCAAATATAATAATCGGCTCTGGTGTAAACCAGGGCGGGTTATTGCTAAATACAAAATTAAAAACTTTTGGCAGATGAAATTCTATAAGATTAAACAAAAGTTTACATCTTAATCCCGTTGGAAGAGATGCCTTGGGTTTGTTATCAAAGTGTCTGACATATGTCGTGTTAAAAACATTCCGATTTGATGGATGGTTAGGCATAGCTTTAATTTTCATTACATACGTACCCATCAAGAGGTTTCTCCGTTCTGCTAAGGAGGACACACCTGACTCGGCATACAAGCTGACTACCGGACTTGTTCGAAATGCACCAAGAGCAATACGAAGACCACAATGGTGGACAGTGTCTAGAAGTTTAAGGGTTGTGTTACTTGCTGAAGAGTATACGAAACATCCATAGTCCATCTTGGAGAAAACTAGAGATCAACTTTTCTCGCTCTACCCGGCACCTCCACCACCAATGCTATTCTGATGAAGTTTCAACTTTTCTCGCTCTACCCGGCACCTCCACCAACAATGCTATTCTTATGGAGTTTCAACTTTTCTCGCTCTACCCGGCACCTCCACCAAACGCCTAACACAACCTGCTATTTAAATCGTTTGTTTATGACGGAATACGGTAAATTTTACTTCATTATGATAGAATTACGACTGTCATGTGCATTTAATTCCAAATATCAACACCCACTCAGTCACAGAACTGATTTAAACCGACCAAACCAACCCTGCAGGCGCCGACACCATCGACGAGCGAACATTGACCAACTATAAGACCGGCGTATTTAAGTAGGAAACACCGATCAACCAAGCTGGACACGATTCCAGCCCGCGGACAGCACCAGAATCAACAAGGCCTTTTACGATTAGCAGAGCCATGCTCTGGGCTAATGGACGAGTAGTCTAACTCCGCCCCCTGACGTCACGACTCAAACATGTGCTCAAAGATGGCCGTACTGTGGGACGATTTCAGCTGACAGCCTTACTGTACCACACTAAAGACTGGATTTCTGGATTGAAATGGTTGAATATTGTGTTGTTTCACGATGTTCGTCAAGAGCTAAAATAGGATGGGTGTCTTGACACTCGTTTCCGAAGGATATCAAGTTAAGAAATAAGACGTGGGAAGTTAGGCCTAAAATCAGATAGATAAGAAATGTTTTACGAAAACATGTGATACCATGCTTGTAGGCCTATAGGCCCTTATGTTCTTTGCATTTCGTGGATTCCGATTAAAAGCAAATTCCTCATGGCAAACTTAAGTGTTTGCGAGATAGACCCCTGCCCATGTGTTTACCCATTTTTTTATTTCCCGGACTGGCCAACTATCTTCATTCTAAACTTAATACTTGTAGTAGGCAGACTATAATGAGTAGACCTGTTTGACGCGGCCCTATAATTCTGCACAAGAGAGAGGCCTGAGCACTAGACAGGCTACTTTTGTTTAGGTGTAGGGCCTAGACCTAGCTACCTAGCTAGAATAGAATAGAATGTTGCTTTATTTCCATTAAGTATTGCATACATAGTTAGTTTTATGTTTACATAACACAGTTGACCCCTAAGATAATAAAAGAAGGCCTACATCTAGTAGTTAGGGTAGGCCTATATGACACCTAGGCCTAGCCTCTGCTTATTGGTAGGTTAAAACTAACAGTATAGCCTTGATTTTTCTTTTAAGGTAGGCCTAGGTCTAAAGCTTCCAAGGGTAAAGGCCTAAACTGTGTATAAACTATAAAGAGGGATACATTTCTAGGCTTAAATCTTAGCAAAGAGGTGTGTCTAGTCCAGTAGTCCTAGCCGTGTAGGCCTAGGATTATAACCTAGGCCTCCGCCTACCCTAGAGTTAAACCCAGGCCTACTTTTGACGATATGATCTTGTGAACTGAGGAATAATAAATTATGTTGGCCTTAACCCGAGACTAAACTTAAAAAAATGTTTTCTAGAGTAAAGGCTTTGGGTTTATAATCATTCTAAACCCAAAGGTATAGGGACTATGATGACCACCGTTTTCTTAAGTCCACACATCCTCTAGGACATAACATAAGACAATACAACAGCCTTCCCAAAAAAGCAGCTGGCTTCCTTCTTGATCTACATAGTCTTTGGCTAAGCCCATTTAAAAAAAAAAAAAAAATTCAAGGATTTTTTCCACCCGTACAGGCGTAAAAACACGTTGAAGTCCATTGCGCCAACCACACTTAGGTCCAGCTTGTCCCACAGTTCGCGGCGCTATCTGTTGGATTTTTCGGAACTAGCCAAGCCCCGCCTTTGACAAATTGTCCATTCTACCCCGGGCCCAGACGGGGTTGTGATTGTTGTTATATCAGAATGGCGACTCATTTAAATATGAGATGTGAGAAATAGTTCTGTTCTGAACTATGAGGCCGTGGGTTTCTAAGAGTCGTGATTGTTGTTATACTAGGGAAACGCCAAAGTCGTTGTTAGACGAGTCAGTGAGCCATGTGTTGAGTACCTGGTAACATTCATTTTATTCCCCCAACAAAGGCCACCCTAGCCTATCATAGGCTACAGTGGAGCATTATGGCCTAAACTATGACCTAAACTAAAATACCCTATTATTATTTATACGAATATTATAATCAAACTAAAATACAAATGTTCCCATGTACTCAACACATGACTCGCTCACTCGTCCTAACAATGACTTTGGCGTTTCCCTTGTCGAGTTGGCTAAAGCGCCGTTATAGCCGAAATGTGGGAGACGTGGGTTCAATGGTCGGGAAAGATTTTGTAATTTCTGGATTGTATTTTTTAAATTATTTAACATGTTTTGAAATGCATATATAACGCAGTGACCCATCATCTGTGACAATACTATGGAAAACATAGCCAGTACGAAATACGTGAAAATATTGCAAGGTTTACTCAATCTACGAGCGGAATTTGGGGGTACCTTGACGTCAAACATTCGATTAACCTTGGACACGACATTTCACAGCCAGGTCAATAACAAACAAAAGATATTATTTCAAAATGAAAACCATTGTCGTTAAAATAATTCCTATATAATTCAACGTATTTTACAGTTTGTTATTTCTTACAGGTTTAAATCGCAACGGATTGTGCTTATTTTGTTAGCAGATTTCAGTTACCTGGCCACGAATTCCTGCTTAAAATTTCAGCTCAGTCTATTTAGAAGTTCGGCAGTATGGGACCGGACAGACAGACATTTAACATTTAACAAACAGAATTAATCAGTATCACGACCAAGGTCCGATCGAGTAGCGTTGTAGACTACGTTTGCTGCGCTCACTCGTCTAATCAGGCGACTCACTTAAATAAACTCGTTTTTATCATGATTCATTTAAATTTATTTTTTATGAATTAGTTCGTCTGAATAAATGTGCAGTATTAAATATGCAATGTGTATATAATTCAATTATTAAATTTCAAAATACTAATGGCGTGGCTCAACTAACACTGATCATTTCCTCACATAGTAATATTAAATATATAATACATTTTTGGTTTATTCTCTATGTTAAATATCGCGATAACAAATAGGTCATAATAGGTCGCAAGCCTAGGGTATATGAGAGGGAAGGCCCATGCTGGTCGAAACCAGCCATGGGTTGGGTGAAGAAAAGGAGAGTTCTCACGTCGCGGTTGTCATAGTCTTTGTCATCATTCGTTGTATCCTTGTCATCGTCGCCGGGGAGGTCATCAAGGGAAAGGGGAGGTGTCCCATGCAGACGACGATTGCCAAAAATCGTCTCTAGATTCGGGGATTAATATACCACCAGTTGGTTAGTTAGTTGGGGTTTTAGGGCACAAAACAAAACCCCATTTGTATAGCTGATGTTTGCGAGGTGGACTTTTACTCTTGAATCGCCTTTTACGATAAGCATAGTCATGCTCTGGGCCAATTCTACCCCGGGCCCAAACAGGGATTCATATAAATTGGTTACAAAATTACAGTAACATTTGAAACAGCTGTTGACGCCAGTTTACAATTTTTGACAATAATTATATATATTAATTTTTTAACGGACTATGCTATTGATAACGAAAGTACATTCATTTATTTTGTACTCTATAGTTAAGCTCTGATTACCTGTTGTCATTTTTTTTTTAAATACGTATTTAGATATTTGTACTTCTATTTGTACTTATGTATTTTGATTAAACGTATTGTATATTATACAGTAAGGATTATTGCCAATCCAAACAATCCGTGGGTGCTTCAGCCCCTGGGCACCCACGGAGTCGGCGGCCGCAAGAGAAGCATAGATACGATGACATGAGAAACAAGGGCGCTTCAACCGGTTAGGTCATATCGCGCCGCCTGTGACAAAGAAAGTTAATGAAATTAGTGTGTGATGTGTTTGAAGATTAGATGTTTCTAAGTTTTTAAACGAAAGAAATAATGATAGTTCGCCTTTAGATTCGGGTTCTCCTCGTTCACTTACTGATGTTTGCGAAATGGTCTTTATATCCTTTCTTGCCTTTAACGATTAGCGAGCCATGTCCTGTGTTTAATTTGTACCCCATGCCGGGCTCAGACAGCGATATGTAGGCCTACCCCTATGCTGGTCAGAACCAGCCACAGGCGGGTAGCCTACGTGGGCCTGAGTCTGGAATCGCCACAGCATTGTTCCTCCAGCAGATATACAGAGCACGTTATACCTCAGACCCCACTATGAATGTTCTCTGATGGCTACACAAGACAATGCCAATGCTACAAGACCAATACTTTCCTCCGATCTAAACTTGAACCCCAGAGACTAACCGTACCTCTGTTGGCTTCAGTATTTCCGTTAGATCGATCAATATACATCAGTATTAATTGTAATAATACCGATAGATTGTCAGTATTAATCCATTTCTTGTTGCAAAACTTCATTGAAACCAGACCACGCCAAATTTTTCGTCCAAGAAGAAATAAAACATAAGAAAGTGTAAAGTTTCAACAATGCGTCCCCACAGCCTTGTTGACGAGAAGCTTCAAGATTCCTACGTGGTTTGTTTACATTATTACTATAGGCCGTGTTTTTCTACAGGGCAGTGACTTTTATTGCCAGGTTCAGGGATTTATTATGCACAATTATTTTCTTCTTTGTCATCGTTCGTGGTGTCACTGTCATCATCGTCTTCGATGGGTCGTCAAGGGAAGGACGCAAGGTCTCCTAAGACGATTGCCAGAGCTCGCCTCTAGATTCGGGGAGTAATATACTCCGCTCGTACTAGCTGATGTTTGCGAGGTGGACTTTTTCTCTTGAATCACCTTGTACGATTAGCAGAGCCATGCTCTGGGCCAATTCTACCCCGGGCCCAACGGATCCACATGGCTTGGTATAAACTTCAACCGAAGTTCTACACATTAAAATAATGAAGGCCAACATAATAATAATCAGGGTCTCACAACCAGGGTGTGAATTGACGGCTTGGCAGGGGGGGGGGGTAGCTAAATATGTTACCTGTGTGGGATGTACGGGGTCTGGGGCGAAGCACCCCCCGTCGGAGGCAATTTTTCTGGGGCGGTTTATTGCCCCCGCCTTCATGGCTACGAATAGGTGTAAATTGATTATTATAAACTTTACGAAATAAAGTCACTTGATATGATATGAGATGGGTATTTAGAGGTGGGTATTAAGCCATCACCGGCGAAGATACCTTTCAGTAAAACAGAGCCAGGGAGGAAATTACCAGAGGAGAGAAATCCCCTCCAACCCCCGAGTCAATTCGCACCCTGCTCACAACTACGTAATTTTGTATTATTAATATTTTTTTCTTCCAATGGGAAGTTTTGTTTGAAGCAGTATTTAATTTATTAATGGATTCGGTTAGTCGGGAAACACTCCCGTAGGTGGAATTGTTGATATTTAATTCAATTCAGAAGTTACAAAATCCAGCTCGATCGGATGGTTGGATTTAACTTTTGAATTGTATTCAATATTAGTATTTTATTTATCAAATACATTTTTTGGGGACAGTGCATGTTTGATTCACATACATAACAATTTTTTTATTTGAATTCATTGCATTAAGGGCGCGTCAACCGTTTGGTCATAATGCGCCACTCTAGCCTAGGGGATATGGGGAGGAGGGAGCGCATGCTGGTCAGAACCTGCCACGAGAAAGGGGAAGAAGGGGGGTTTCTCACTTCGCGGTCGTCATCGTCTTTGTCATAGTTCGTTGTTCGTTGTGATATTGTCAGCGTCGTCTGGGAAGTCGTAAAGGGAAGGGGGGGGGGGTGTACCCGTCGTCGATTTCCAGAGTTCGCCACTAGTTTCGGGGAGTAATATACTCCCCAATTACTAGCTGATGTTTGCGAGGAGGTCTTTTTCTCTTGAATCGTCATTTACGATTTTCACAGCCATGCTCTGGGCCAATTTCTACCCCGGGCCCAGACGGGGTGGAATATAAAAAATAGAGGAGATTTGAGCTTAAAAAAAGCAAATAAAATTGTTGGCGAGACAGAGCATATTATTATAAACGAAATAGCATAAAAACGACGTGAATATCAATTGAATCATTACAAGAAACTGAAAGTGTTGGCAGGAGCATTTAGCACGCGATTCTGATTCGGGAGGTCCCGGGTTCAAATCCCGTCGATACCGGCAATCCTGACTTAAAGTTTGTTCCGAGGTTCCCCTCAGTCGTCAATGCGAATGCAAGGGATTGAGTCCTTCTAAAAGTTCTCGGACATCCTTTTCCAATTGTCTTATCCGCAACATACCTAGTCAGACACTAGAAAAGGGGCATGAATTAAACCCTAGGCAGGCTTCCAACTAACAATTATTGTAAAAACAAACAAATATAATATTCTTAGTCTTGTTTGATTTGTAGCAGAGAAGACAGAAAGAATAACACACGTAAGGTATCAACACGGCACCTCCACCAAGATCAGACGATATTACAACCAATGTATTATTATGTAGATTTCCTGACACTACAATATGATTTGTTGAATTTGCCTGAGAGAGTCCACATTAACCATATCAAACGACGACGTAAGAAACTAGGGCGCTTCAACCCCGGGTTAGGTCATATTGCGCCGCCTGTGATAGTGAAAGTTGATGAAGTTGGTTAATGGTGTGTTTGATGATTATATTGTATTCTAGGTCTTTATAGTACAAACAAAAGAATAAATATTAATTTTATTTAAATAAAAAAAATAAATGTGTTTGATGTGAATTAAATTTTGCTTAATTAATTACTATGGATGAGAAATTTAGAAATTTTGTCGCCGTTATCATATGATAGAAGTTCTTCATGTGATTGGGAGATATCAAATTGCGTGCGCAAGGCATCATATTTGGTACATTACTGCTAAGATATGATGTACGGTTAAAGGTACATCACAAGTGTCACATATGGGAATAACCTTTTCTCTGGCTAAGAGTTGTACGTGAGTTAGACGTGTGTGGCCTATTCGAATTCGGGACAATACCACCTCTTCTCTACGTGAGAGTCGAGACGTAGGATGACGAATTTTATTAGTCAGTGTCACGGTCAGATAATATAAAAAAGACAAGTTTTAAATTATCAGTATCACAAATTCCAGTGCCATTTATGATTAATTTAAATAAACAAAAATACATGAGATAGAATCAGTTTTAATTTTAAGCTTAATTTTAGCCTACAGTTGTTTTCAAAGTGCTCGACACGACGTGAGAAACTAGGGCGCTTACCGGTTAGGTCATATTGCGTTGCCTGTTTTTTTTTGTTTATTTGGATTAAGGACGCGTCAACCGTTAGGTCATAATGCACCACTCTAACCTAGGGGGGGGAGGAGGGGCCCGTGCTGGTCAAAACCAGCCACGGGTAAGGGGAGGAAAGGGGGTTCTCACGTCGCGGTCGTCATTGTCATCGTCATCGTTCGTGGTGTCATTGTCGTCATCGCGTCGAGGGGTCGTCAAGGGAAGGGGCAAGGTCCCCGACGACGATTGCCAGAGCTCGCCTCTAGATTCGGGGAGTAATATACTACCCTTCTTACTAGCTGATGTTTGCGAGGTGGACTTTTTCTCTTGAATCGCCTTTTACGATTAGCAGAGCCATGCTCTGAGCCAATTCTACCCCGGGCCCAGACGGGGTTGCGTTGCCTGTGAATAAAAGTAAATGAGAAGAGTTAATGCAGGTATGTTTGATGATTAGATTGTTTTCTTAGTGTATAAATAAAAAATAAAATGATGATGATGAAAGTAAAAGCAAAAAAAAGTTATGTATGTGAATGAAAAGAAAGAAAAGAAAGAAATGTGTATTTTGACAGTTTTTACCAAGAATAATTTCGACTACCCGGCACCTCCACAAAATAACGAAATTATGCATATTTTGTGTAATGTCGATATTTGTATATAAAGTATTTTGAATCTTCTCTTGTACAAACGATTATTACGATCTCACAATCAGTTTTATGACCTGGCACCTCCATCGTTTGTACCAGCCAGGATTAATTTAATTTCGAATACCAACCCGGCACCAACACCAACACTTTGAAAAAATAATTGTTTGAAATTTCATGACCTAAATCACGTTTAAAGATATATTGCTTATTTCGCCACTAGTTCGCGGTATCAACTAGAATATTACGAAAATCCGCGAATTGGAAATTGGGACCATTCAGTCAAAATTCAGATGATTCTTGTGCTAACTAATTTGGAAGTTTAAAACAAAATTATTTCGATTAAGGACGCGGCAACTGTAAGGTCATAATGCTCCACTCTAGCCTAGGGGATATGGGGAGGAAGGGCCCATGCTGGTCAGAACCAGCCACGGGAAAGGGGAGGAAGGGGGGTTTCTCACGTCTCGGTCGTCTTCGTCTTTGTCATCGTTCGTTGTTTCATTGTCATCTTCGACGGCGAGTTCGTCAAAGGAAGGGGGAGGTATCCCCGACGACGATTGCCAGAGCTACCCGTAGTTTCGGGGAGTATACTCCGCTCTTTCTAGCTGATCTTTGCGAGGTGGACTTTTTCTCTTTAATCGCCTTTTATTATTAGCAGAGCTATGCTCTGGGCCAATTCTACCTACCTCGAACGCAGATGGGGTTTAGGTACTTTACTCTTTATTTCTCTATCAACACACACCTCTGCAACCTGACGTCGACAAGTGTCGGTAAGTTTTAATCTTTCTATTCCCACTCAAATTACTATACTTGCTCCAACGAAAGAATACGGCTTGCTTGGTAGTGGTGGGGTTAGAATGAATGCGCGTGAACTATAATGTCGCCTTTGTGTATGAAAGAGAAATATCTTATCTTTCTTTCTTTCTTTCTTCCTTTCTTTCTTTCTTTCTTTCTTTCTTTCTTTCTTTTCTTTCTTTCTTCCTTTCTTTCTTTCTTTCTTTCTTTCTTTCTTTCTTTCATCTGTGCTAGATCACAGAGTTCCTCCGTATGCTAGATTCACGCTAAGCTAGCCTGAATAGAGTTGACAAAGTTGTTATGTTGGGAAAACAATTTCGAGCCATCTGCATTCTTTCGTTGCGACCACTTTATCAGCATAAGTCCTTTGCCCATATATTAGCTGATGTTTGCGAGATTGTCAATCTCTTTCGTCGCATTTTACGAATACTAGTGTCATGCTCTTGGCAAAATCTACCCCATGCCAAGACAGGGGCCCATTGTAAAAAATCATCTCTACTTTACACACAAAGGAGAGAATACCCTAAATAAGTTTTGCGTGACACCAAATTGGTTCCTCAGACTTTGCTCGGAGGCCCCTGATTAGAAGTTACGCCACTGCCCCGGGCCAAGACAGGGTAGACAAAGTAAGAGCATGAGACGTTGTATTGTGTATGGTTTAAAGGCACGCAAACCGCTAGGTTCCCTGTAAGCCACTGTAAACTAAGGGATGTGCGGAGGACAGACCCATGCTAGAGACCTGACAATAATGCTACTCAAGTTATTCATGACGACATGAGAAACCATAGCGCTTCAACCGGTAAGGTCACATTGCGTTGCCTGTGATATTTAAAGATAATTTAATCAGTTTATCGGGTGTTGGTTGAGCATTTTGTTTTTTTAAGTTCATAAACAAAAGAAAATAATAGAGATGTAAGAAATAGCAAACGAAATATTATTTATTTGAATGAAAAAATTAAATACCTTTGATGTGCATTTAATTTGGATAAACAATTACTTTGAATGATTTTAAAACTGTTTCGCCGTTATCATGATATAATAGAAGTTTTTCATAAGTTTTTGTTTATGTGGATTTTCCCCAGTTTACTTGGTTTAAGGGAGCGTCATCACCGTCAGGTCATAATTCGCCACTCTAGCTTGGGCGATAAAAAGAGAGGACGGTCCCATGCTGGTCAGAACCAGCTACGTTTAGGGGGAGGAAAGGAAGTATTAAACTGCACCACAAACTAGCTGATATTTGCAAGATGGACTTTCCTTTTTCCTCGCATTTTCAGTTTAGCATAGCCATGCTTAGAGCCTTATTCCACCCTGGGTCCAGACGGGGGATATTTTGTTGTGATTGTCTAAGTTTACCCTAAATAAAACATATCATGCAGGATTCTTAGAAACGGTAAGTAATAGCGACGACCACGACGTGAGTAAAATTGGCCACCTGGGATAGGTTAAGCCTGTAAACCTAAATTGTTTGTTTGTTGTTTGTTTATTTGGAAAACAGGCCCGTCAACCGTCAAATGTTAGGACATATATTGAATGTGCCACTTTAATCTAGGAAATGTGGGGATGACACAACCGTGTTGGTCCAAAGCAGCCACAGGCATGGTAAGGGGGGGGGGGGCTAAGCTGTAAAATAATGTTCGAATATGAAACTTTACAATTGCCGAACGTTCCAACTCTCTCAAAGAAAGACAATAATAATAAGTCTTTTTCAATACGTCCAGGATGGCTGTATTCGATTCAAGGACGACCAGAGAAACTAGGAAGCTTCAACCGGGTAGGTCAAATCAGGCTGCCTTTCATATTTTTATGATTTAATATTGCTAATATCTTGATAAATTTTATATTGTTTTCTTGGATAAAAGTTTCTTATCTCAATTGATGAATGGTTTGGATGATGCTCACGTCAACCGTTAGGTCATAAATCACTACTCTAGCCTAGGGGATATGGTGTGGAGGAGTCCATGTTGGTCAGAACCAGCGACAGGTAAGGGGAGGAAGGCTGGATTCTCATGTCGCGTTCGTCATTGTCTTTGTCATTGTTCTTGTTGTCATTATCGTTGTCGCCGAAGAGGTCGTCAAAGAATGGATTAGAGGTCCCCGTCGACGATTGCCAGAGCTTCTTCTAATTACGGGGTGTAAAATACTCCAATAAATTCTGGCAGATGTTTGTGAACTCGTTTGGTTCATGTGGATTAAGGACGCGTCAATCGCTAGATCTTAATGCCCTACTTAAGTCTAGGCGATATTAGACTAGTCGAGAAACCCAAATATATGCTTAGAAATCAATGTTAGCCGTAAAATGTGAGACATTTGGGTACCAGGATGATTTAAGGGTAAAACACACCTATGAATCCGAATTTTCTCGGTACCACCACGGATTTTGGCCCAATTGCTCAGAACATAAGATGGCGTCAAACAAGGTGTAAAAATAAGATAAACCCCTATTATTGTTCAATGAACACGTCATTTTACGATTTTCGGTTTCGCTGATAACGATGGAAAGTGATCCGTAAACGCTTAAGAAACGGAAGTTTAATTTTCAAAATGGCGGCCACGTTGATAAGCATGAGAAAACTGTCTTTTCTCCCCTTCGGATAAACACCATTTTTTCGTTGAGACATGTTGTACCGGGCTGAATGAATAACAAACCCCGCTGAAACTTAATCTGCCCAGCTAAGGTTTTGACCGATTTGCCCGGAATTCAAGATGGCGTCGAACAATGTGTTGGAAATCGTTGGAAAACTCCTTTAACAGTTCTTTGAATACTTTAAATTTCAGGGTACACAGACGACGCGAGAAACTAGGGCGCTTCAGCCGGTTAGGTCATATTGCGTCTCCTGTGATATTGAAAGTTGATGAAATGAGTAAATGGTGTGTTCAATGATTATGCTGTTTTCTAAGTGTATATAAATATATATTAGGATATCAAATGATGGTGATGACAGTTATAGCAAAACAATAGTTATTTATTGAAATGGAAACAAAGAAATTAAAGAATTGTGTTTATTGTGAATTAAATTTTGTTTCATAAATAACTTACAATGAATGGATTTCTAAGTGAATATTATAAGAAAAGAAAATGATAAAGATGAAAGTAATATAAAAATAACAATTGTTTGTGTGCATGGAAATAAATAATTTCAAGAAATGTGTATGGTGTGCATTAAATTTTGTTAAGTAGATTAATTTGGATGAGAAATTAAGAAAGGTTGTCGCCGTTTTGATATGATAGAACGTCTTATGTTCGTATATGATTCATATGATGATCATATGGTTGGGAGAGATCAAATTGCGTGCGCAAGGCATCATATTTGGTACATTCTGCTAGCATATGATGTAGGGTTAAACATACATCACATGTATCACATATGGGAATAACTTTTCTCTGGTTAAAGATATCAGTGAGTTAGACATGTGTGGTATATTATAACTCTGGAAAATACCACCTCTTCTTTACGTGAGAGTCAAGACGTAGGAGGACGAATTTTATGTGTCAGTGTGGGCATCACACTTCGCAATTTGATATTTTGCAACACATCCCAAGATGCTTGTCGCAAATCCAACAATCGTTGCTTGTATCAACTCTTGACATCTGGAACGGGTACTAGATTGAAATCAACGTCGTGACACTGGAAATCTTTCTTTGTAGCTTGATCAGCGTGTTCATTTCCCTCAATGCCCACATGTCCAAGTATCCAGTAAAACACTATGATAAAACATTTAGAATTTAGTATTTCAATACTCATGGCATGGCTACTGTAAAACCGATGATCTCTACACATGATAATAAATCACTCACAATAATTTGGTTGATTCAATAAGTTAAAGGGTGAGTTAACAAATAGATCACGTTACCAAGGGGATGTTGGGAGGAAAGGTCCATGCTGGTCAGAACCATCCACAGGTAGAAGATATAAGATTTAATTAATAATGGCGCGTCAACCGTAAGGTCATAATGCTCCACTCTCACCTCAGAAGGAATCACACGCTGGTCAGAACCAGCCACGGGAAGGGATTCTAACACGTTCGTAATTGTCTTTGTCATGGATCGTTGTGTCACAGTCGTCGTCTTGGAGGTCGTCAAGCGCGGGGATGTGATTCGACAACGACGATTGCCAGAATACAATAAACACGACGACGTGAGAAACTAGGCACTTCAACCGGTTAGGTCATATTGCGCCGCCTGTGATAGTTAAAGTTGATGAGATGAGTTAATGGTGTGTTTGATGATTTTATTTTTGCTAAGTGTATAATATAACAAAATAAAATGATGATGATAGTAATAGCAAAATAAAAGTTCTATATGAGAATAAAATCATTAAATAAAAGAAATGTGTATGATGTGAATTAATTGTTGTTAAACAGATTACTTTGGATGAGAAATTTAGAAATATTGTCGCCGCTATCATATGATAGAAGTTCTTCATATGATTAGGACAGTTCAAATTGCGTGCGCAAGGCATCATATTTGGTACATTATGCAAGCATATGATGTAGGTACGGTTAAAGGTACATCACATGTGTCACATCTTGGAATAACCTTTTTTCCGGTTAAGAGTTATTCGTGAGTAAGACGTGTGTGGCCCATTCGAATTCTGGACAATACCATCTCTTCTCTACATGAGAGTCGAGACGTAGGTGAACGAATTTTATTAGTCAGTGTCACTACGCCATTTGTTATTTTGCACCTCATTCCAAGATGCTTGTCGCAAATCAACAATCTTTGCTTGAATTCACTCTTGACATCTGGAACGGGAACGAGACTGAAATCAACGTTGCGACGCTGGGAAGCTTCCTTCCCATATCGAAAGACTTCTATTCTACATATATGGCAATTTAGGTGTAACTTATATGTATGTCATGTATGTAAGATATAAGTTGCATATAAATTTCTTACAAAAATTTTACCCAAGTTTTGGGACATTCATATATGACAGAATATATAAACTTATAAAAATCATACACATTTAATACATAATATTCGTAATATACCGATGCCAGATTTATAAGAAAACTATGTGTTATATAAAAGAAAATTATGAGTAAATTGTAAAATAAATATAATTATCTTACATGAGACATATATATTCATCACATATTAAACTAATATGAATCATACATATAAAGTATATAATCCTTGTAATACACCTATACCAAATTTATATAAAAAATATGAGTCAAATATGCAACAATTATAGGTATCTTGTACACGTTATAAAATTATCTTACATGAAACATGTATGTATATTATCATATATAAAACTTATATTCAACATACACATTTTTTATCCAACTACTTACATGCAACATATAAATACTATATGTGCAACTTATGAAAGTCATAAATGACAGAAAAAAGTAACATATAAAAAATAAACCTAAGTTTTGGGACATTCACATGTGTACTTTTATAAGTTACATATATAAAACATATAATATACACTTATTATTCATATCATCCATGTATTTAACGCCATGCTAGATTTATAGACAACATGTAAGTTTCATCAGCCAAGTATATGAACATTATATGACACTTGTAAAACATTTGTATTAATTTTATATGTAACATACTTATAACATATAATAATTTTATAACATCCTACTTGCGACCCGGCCGGGAACACTAGCGCCACCTAGCAGACAGGCAGAGAACCCAACAAACTGACGGAATAAAATTTTAAATAATTATTTACTCTACAGCAATGCACCTAATTCAATTTCTTTTAATACTATGAAGGAGAAGAAGTACATGTTAGTATACAGTCATGCATTATTATCACATGTCTAAATTTTATCGCCCCCAGCTGTACTCGAACTCGAACCTGCATCATGTCGCGCTCCGGAATCTGAAACTCTAACCACTCGGCTACGGTGATCATGGCACGATGAGCGCGACAGATACCTTATGAGCGAGACGTATCATACTTAGGTGTCAGGTTTTCGTAGTCACAACTTGTATTATATTCGATTAGATTTGAATTATTAGACTATTACAATTAATATCTTCGATTTCTATGAAAGATAAAAAGTATTAGTAGATTTAAAGTAAGATATGTGCTTATATAAACCGATAAGTATGATATGTGAACATACATTTTGGAAAATATAACGATACCTATAAGAAAATCATGTTTCATATAAAAATGCCATTTGGCTTATATCGTTACATATATTTCTATATATGGTTCAAATATTAAATATAAAATTTCAGTGTGGGATAGGACCTTCATAATATTAAACATAATATTGGTGTAATATGTTTTATTTTCGTTTAACTTATAGAGTTGAAGTAGATGTAACTTATATTAATCTTATAAGTTTGATTTTCACCTTCATACATGGTCCACGTACGTATGTAAAATATAAGTTCCATGTATGTTTCATATTTGGATTATATGTGATATGCTTATGAGTCATATATATAAATCTTGTATGTACCATTTATGTATCATACATTTTAAGAATATATTAAACATGTATGCTACTTAAAGGACTTTCATATATGACACATAATGTAGGTTTAATGTGTTATTTATGATTCACTTATAAAGTTGAAGTGGTGTAAGTTATATAAATCTTATAAGTTTGAATTTTACCTTCAAACATGGTGCCCATATGTAAAATATAAGTTTCATACATGTTTCATACTTTGATTATATGCTTATATTTCATATATATAAATCTGTATGTACCATTTATGTATCATACATTTTAAGAATATATTAAACATGTATGCTACTTAAAGGACTTTCATATATGACACATAATGTAGGTTTAATGTGTTATTTATGATTCACTTATAAAGTTGAAGTGGTGTAACTTATATAAATCTTATAAGTTTGTATTTCACCTCCATACATGGTCCTCATATGTAAAATATAAGTACCATGGATGTTTTATACTTTGATTAAATCTAGTATGTTTATAAGTCATATATATAAATCTAGTATGAACCATATATGTGTCATACATTTTGGGTATACATTATACATGCTACTTATAGACCTTTATATATACACAAAATATAGGTTTAATATGTTTTATTACGATTACTTATAAAGTTGAAGTAGATGTAACTTATATACACCATATAATTTTGATTTCACCTTCATACATGGTGCCCATATGTAAAATATAAGTTTCATGTATGTTTCATACTTTGATTATATGTGATATGTTTATAAGTCATATATATAAATCTAGTATGTACCATATATGTATCATACATTTTAATAATATATTATACATGTATCCTACTTATAGGACCTTTATATATAAAAACATAATATAAGTTTAATGTGTTTTATTTACGTTTTACTTATAAAGTTGAAGAAGATGAAAACTATATAGATCTTATAAGTTTAAATTTCACCTTCATACATGGTCCCCATAGTAAATATATGAAACCATATATTTTCATACTTGGATTTTATGTGCTATGCTTTAAGTAACATATAACTCGATATCGTATGTATCTTATAAGTTTAATAGTGGTTTTTTAATGAATTTTATATGTCATCATTTATGGAAAATATATGTAGGAAAAAAATAAGTTAACACTTATATGTTTTTAAAATGTCATATATGTGACTTATATGTTCCTCATATACATATAAAATTTCTATGTGATTTTCATGTATGCCAAATGTAAAAATTTCAGTATGGGTTAGCAGCCGATCAGCGTGTTTATTTCCCTCTATGCCCACGTGTCCAGGTAAGAGGTACCCAGCAAAACCCTATTATATAACCCTTAGAGATTATTTTTTTCTAAATAGAATTGGTTTTCTTGTACCAATTAAGAATTGAATACATAAGTTAAAAAGCTTGAAGTGAACTCAAGCTATCTAAAAAGAAAAGGTTTTCCCCCACAACGGCAATGTACAATGTATTTAAGAGCTTCGCCTATGGCGCATAACTATGCAGTGAAATCGAACACACGTCGTTTATCCTGAAACGTTCCGCGTTACAATATGAAGCAATCCCATGATCATGGCTCTTTCAAGTATTTAATTATAATGTACAGTGAAAATATATTTGCATGAGCAAAGCGAAGACTTAAATTTCACTGACCCCCCAAAAAATTTAGCTCGGGTGTTTTTTTTTTTTGTTCTGTCTGTTGTTAACTCTCAAACCAGGCAAACGGCATATCCGATCTTGATGAAAATTGGAGGCGCCCTTCAAAATCTCTAAACTAGAGGTGTATTGTTTTTGGGTACAATCGAAGAAAATATTTCTCATGAATATCAAACTTTTACGATTTTTTTCGATTTTTAGTGCGAATATCTTCGTGACATTTGGGGCCATTTCTGACCAAACGGGTGGGGTACAACGTTCATTTTATACATGGACTTTAAAGGGGTTATGGTTTTGTAGTACCTTTTTGAAAAGAAAAAGTTGAAAAAGTTAGCCAAAATCCATAGAAATAAAGATTTTAATATAAGTTTTTTTGATTTTTCGTGCGATATTTTCGTGCCATTTGGGTCAATTCTGACCAAACAAGTGGGACTACAACGTTCATATTATACATAGGCATTAATGTTTTGGTGATGTAGTACCTTTTGAAAGAAAATGTTGAAAAAGTTAGCAAGAATTTATAGAAATAAAGCTTTTAATATAAGTTTTTTGATTTTTTGTGCGATATTTTCGTGCCATTTGGGTCAATTCTGACCAAACAGGTGGGGCTACAACGTTCATATTAAAACAAGTACATTAAGGTTATGGTGATGTAGTACAATTTGAAAGAAAAAGTTGAAAAAGTTAGCCAAAATCCATAGAAATAAAGTTTTTAAAATATAAGTTTTTTACGGTAAATAATAACAAAAGAAACAATTTGAAATTGACAACAATCACCTACAATGTTTTAGGCACCCAAAACAAAGCACTTGCAAACTAAAGATATCTCATGCAAAAAAAACTTGAAAAAGCTCATCCATCAATGCGACTAAAAAAAGCGTTTGCGAAGCTTCCAAGAATAAAATAATTAAACAACCAAAAAACATTTTAAATAGGGATGATTTTTTTTTATCAAGAACGCGTCAACCGTTAGGTCTTAATGCACCACTCTATCAACTAAACTTAAATATTAATATTAAATGCTGTAGTAAAAAGTATAAATATCAAATGCTTAGACTAAAAAAGTATTCCCCGGCTGGGGATCGAACCCAGAACCTTAGCCTCAGTACCCCTACGCTCTACCTTTAAAGCTACCGGGACCTCGAGAATAGCTTACGACGACGACGTGAGAAAATAGGGCGCTTCAACCGGTTAGGTCATATTGCGCCCCCTTTGTGAATGAAAGTAAATGAGAAGATTTAATGCAGGTATGTTTGATGATTAGATTGTTTTCAAGTGTAAATAACAAAATAAATTGATGTGAAGAAAGTTATGGGAAAATAAAAGTATGTATGTAAATGAAAAGAAAGAAAAGAAAGAAATGTGTAAGATGTGAATTAAATTTTGTTTGTTTTTTTGGATTAAGGACGCGTCAAACCGTTAGGTCATAATGCCACCACTCTAGCCAAGGGGGGGGGGGGGAGAGGAGGGGCCCATGCTGGTCAGAACCAGCCACGGTAAGGGGAGGAAGGGGGGGGTTTCTCACGTCGCGGTCGTCATCGTCTTTGTCGTCTTTCGTTGTGTCATTGTCATCGTTCCCCCGGGGGGTGTCAAGGGAAGGGGGCAAAGGTCCCCGACGACGATTGCCAGAGCTCGCCTCTAGTTTCGGAGAGTAAGATATGACGCTCTTTCTAGCTGATGTTTGCGAGGTGGACTTTTTTCTCTTGAATCGCCTTTTTACGATTTGCAGAGCCATGCTGGCCCAATTTACCCCGAGCCCCGACGGGGATAAATTTTGTTAAATAGATTACTATGGATGAGAAATTTAGAAAGTTTTGTCGCCGTTATCAATATGATAGAAGTTCTTCATATGATTGGGAGAGATCAAAAATTTCATGCGCAAGGCATTTATATTTGGCACATTCTGCTAGCATATGATGCACGGTTAAAGGTACATCACATGTGTCAAATATGGGAAAACCTTTCTTGTTAAGAGATATCCGTGTGTTAGGATGTTTGTAGTAGCTTGAAGTGAACTCAAGCTATCTGAACAAAAAGGGATTCTTTCCCCAACGAAACGTAGAATGTATTTAAGAGCTTCACGGATGGCAAAAACTCGCAGGGAAAACTGAAAAACCCCGTCGCTTAGCCTGAAACGTTCAGTTAAGGTGGAGCAATAAAAGGGCACTTTCCAACCTTGTTGTCAATTTTGGAGCCATCTGTGAATACCAAAGTAAACCTTTGATTTTCATTTGGGAAATCTCCTCTAAAATTAATTTTTAATACACTATCGCCCAAATTTGAGTTTTTATCAAAACGACAAAGGTCAAAAATAATATTCGTCTCTGGTGTAAACCAGGGGGGTTATTGCTAAATACAAAATTAAAAACTTTTTGGGAGATGAAATTCTAAAGATTAAACAAAAGTTTACATCTTAATCCCCTTGGAAGGGGATGCCTTGGGTTTGTTATCAAAGTGTCTGACATATGTCGTGTTAAAAACATTCGATGGTTAGGCATAGCTTTAATTTTCATTACATAGTACCCATCAAGAGGTTTCTCCGTTCTGCCAAGGAGGACACACCTGACTCGGCATACAAGTGACTACCGGGATTGTTCGAAATGCACCAAGAGCACTTCGAAGACCACAATGGTGGACAGTGTCTAGAAGTTTAAGGGTTGTGTTACTTGCTGAAGAGTATACGAAACATCCATAGTCGATCTTTGGGGCAAACTAGAGATCCGTAAATTCTCGACATGCAAGTCCCATCTGCACCCCACGAGTATGCTTAGAACTTTCAATAGGTTGATTTTTCAACATGCATCTTTTGCGAACTCAACAACGTGGTGTTTCCAATTTTGCTTTTGTCAAAAAACCATGCCGTGAAGACGGACATTTGGTTTGAATTGAAGTTCTATATTGTTAAACCAGAGTTGGGGGGTCATTTTGAATCCTGAAGACGACAAAAGTGAATGCACTGAGTCTTTTCTGGAGAGATCGTTACCCCGCTTCTAGCCCACCATTCACTTATATTTGTTCAATCCAATTTGCACGTGTCTTTTAGCTGTTGATAAATTTTTCCGATCGAAGAAGATTCCAGGTCATCTACAAATAGGCACGACATTAGGCTCTTTGGAATACAATCCAAAACATGTTTATGCCAATAGCAAATAGTGACACCGACAAGACTGGGGCCTTGTGGTACACCTGTTTCCAGTGAGAACGAGTCTGAACAAAACATTGTTAACACGCACTTTTAATGTTCTATCTTTTAAAAAAAATTCAAAAATTTTGGCATGGTTCCCCGAAAACCCCACTTGTGAATCTGTTGAAGAATGTTATATCTCCATGTTGTGCGTATGCTTTTTCAATGTCAAAAAGCACACCAACGACATGTTGTTTTGCAACAAACCCTTCTGGGAAAAAACGCTCTAACGAACCAAGTGGTCCCATGGGTGCAACGACGTTGACGAAATCCACATTGGACGTTCGCCAATAAACCGCGGGTCTCCAGCATCCACATTAGTCGTTTGTTGATCATCTTTTCGAACAATTTGCAAAAGCCAACTTGTCAGAGAAATAGGGCGATATGGGAAATCGGGATCGACTTGTCTTTTGTGGGTTTAAGGAGTGGAATTAAGATGGCACTACGCCAATCATCTGGAAATAGTCAGACAAACCATAATATTAAAAAATTAAAATAATAACTTCCATGCGGGATCAGTCAGGTGCAAAAACATGTCGTTGTGCATTTTGTCTTCTCCCACAGATGTGCGACGTTATGAGCTTAACGCCATACGAAGTTCCCACAAAGAGAAACGCTTTGTTGTATGGCTCATCGTTTTCAGATGAGAAATTAAGTTTTTGAGCTTCTGTCAACTGCTTGTGTGCTAGAAAGTCTACATTTTGGCAGTTAGCAAAATAGCATTTTGCTCGGCCAAGAAACATCCGACGTACATAAAACATTGCAAAGTTGCAGTGATTCACACATGGACAGCCTACAGTCAAAGATTTGTCAAATTTTGTTCTTAAAATATCCGGAAAGAAATCACGAATAGTCAATGATGAACTTGAAAAATTCAAACTTGGGGTAAACCAAATAATTTTTGAAATTATTTTAAAAACGAATTTCGTACAAGTTTATTGTAACGCCATATTAACGCTTCAGTAATTAATGTACAAAATTTCAGACACTCGTGGTGTCAGTCAGCTAAGCGAACAACAATTGGCCCAAAAGTCCTTTACTCTCTTAGCTGTACGGACCATAGCTATTGGGACGACTATTACTAATTAGTCAGTTTTAATTGGCCAGTGATGTGACCAAATGGTTGGGGCTACAACGTGCATATTTTACATGGACATTAACTAATTAGACGAGTGAGCGCACCGACGATGTCTACAATTCAAGTCAAACGGTGCTTATTTTGTGACTCTGTGCATGTGTGTGTACTTTAACTAGGAAAACGCTAAAGTCCCGCCGCGTTGATGGATTAACGTTTTTGTTAGTTTTTAGTTTGCGTGGGACCACTTTTCCTTTGCAAGTGCTTTGTGAATGCATTGTTGGTGATTAGTGTCAAGTTTCTATTGTTACTTGTTAATTGTTATTAAAAACCTCAAAAACACATATTAAAACCTTTATTTCTATGGTTTCTGGCTTACTTGTTCAACTTTTTCTTTCAAAAGTGAAATATGAACGTTGTAGCCCCACCCGTTTGGTCAGAAACGGCCCAAATGTCACGAAAATATCGCACTAAAAATCGAAAAAAATCGTAAAAGTACGATATTCATAAGAAATATTTCTTCGATTGAACCCAAAAACAATACACCTCTAAGTTCAGAGAAAACGAAAGTCCCCTACAATTTTTATCAAGATCGCATATGCCGTTTGCCCGGAATCGTGCGAACAAACAGACAGAAAAACAAACAAACAAAAAAAAAACACCCGAGCTAAATTTTTTGGGGGGTCAGTGAAATTGAAGTCTTCGCTTCGCTCGCTAAGCTCATCCAATAACCAGCCGCAGCCGTATCGCTGAACAGATTGCACGAGTTCGACGAGTTAACTGAGAATTGCTAACAAAATTAGCAACATCCGTGGCGATAAAAACCTACAAGAAATAATATATTGAAAAATAGTCTGAAAATGTGAAGGATTCAATTTAACGACGATGGTTTTGTCTTGATTTTTTATCAGGCGGTGGAAAATGTGCATGCAGTGACCAAGGTGTATCGAATCTTGCACGCTCAAAGTTTCCCCAAATTTCGCTCGGAGATTGATTAAAATTGCAATCAATCTTTACATGAATTTCGTACTGACTATGTTTTCCATAGTATTGTATTCATTTCAAACCATGTTTTACAATTTTTAAATACTTCCAGAAATTACCAAATATTTTCAGACCGGTGATATGAACCCAGGTCTTCCACATTTCGAGTATGAAGGGCGACTAGACTAGATGAGTGAGACGAGTGAGTGAGTCATGTGTTGAGTACAAGGGAACATTTGCATTCTAGTTGATTGATATAATATATGATGATTGATATGATTGAATTGATATGATTGACCTTATAATATAAGGTATTCATGAAAGGGTATTGAGATATTTGGTATAATGGCGCGTCAACCGTTAGGTCAAAATGCAACTCTCTAGCATAGGGGATATGGGGAGGAAGGGGGGTTTCTCACGTCGTGGTCGTCATCGTCTTTGTCATCGTTTGTTGTGATATTGTCATCGTCGTCGGGGAAGTCGTCAAAGGAAGGGGGAGGTGTCCCCGACGATGATTGCCAGAGTTCGTCTCTAGTTTCCGGGAGCAATATACTCACCTCTTACTAGCTGATGTTTGCGAGGTGGACTTTTTGTCTTAAATCGCCTTTTACGATTAGCAGAGCCATGCTCTGTGCCAATACAATCCCGCCAACAACTGGATAATTTCCAGAAAACGACGACGTGAGAAACTTGGGCACTTCAACTGGTTTTGTTATATTGTGCGACCTGTGATATTGTAATAATGAAAGTAGTTTATGGTGTGTTTGTTAGTGATTACCAAGGGTCACCACCGAAATTTCAAAATAAATATATGACAGCCAAACGTTCACCAAAAGGCAGCCAACGGGTCACCAACTCTGCAAGCAGTTTTTTGACACAAAAAACGACCTGTTGGCGACCATTTGGCTGCTGTTGGTGATCACTTGGCGATCACTTGGCATCAGTTGGTGAACTAGTTGGTGACCTGTTGGTGACCACTTGGCAACCATTTGGCAACCAAATATTTTTACTAGGGGAAATTCTATAAGATTAAACAAAAGTTTACATCTTAATCCCGTTTGGGAAAAGATGCCTTGGGTTTGTTATCAAAGTGTCTGACATATGTCGTGTTAAAAAACATTCCGATTTGCTGGATGGTTAGGCATAGTTTAAATTTTCATTACATACGTACCCATCAAGAGGTTTCTCCGTTCTGCCAAGGAGGACCCACCTGACTCGGCATACAAGCTGACTACCGGGCTTGTTCGAAATGCACCAAGAGCAATACGAAGACCACAATTGGTGGACAGTGTCTAGAAGTTTAAGGGTTGTGTTACTTGTAGTCAGGATGTTAAGAGACTTAACCTTGCATTTTTTTATACAAGCAAGGCACTTGGCACACGTGTTCTTGGGACCATACCCTACTAATTTTCACTTGGAGCCATCGCGATATCCCGTGCAGGCACCCGTTATTGCATATTGCCTACCCCTGCTGGTTTAAAGGGTTGATTAGCAAAACAATTCGGTGTTTGGTGATAGAAACTTGAAATTTTTACCAACTAGGGGTAACATTAGGCTTAACATTCTGGCCACGGGGAATTGCGTATTTCATTATAGTTAAGGGATGATTGGGGTTATAATTTTGGGGGTTGAACATTTGATTTAAATTTTTATTGATAACACCCTTGGTTTAATGTTGGATTTATACGTTAAAGTACTTCCCAAAATCTCCAAACAAAATGATAGTGCTAAAAATATAACTACCGACCCCTAATTTGGTCATAGTTACCTGTTGACATAATTACCTGAGTAATGAATTATCTGATAAATGGTTAAACATAGTCGTGTGACCACTCTATTTAAAGCTTAGATGGAGTAGAATAATAAGAAAAAATTTTCACCATGCCACGTTGACCTGTGAAATTTATCGTCCTTTATTTGACCTTGATAACTGTTTCAGCAGGACTGCATAATGTTTACTTATAGCACATCCAAATTCATGTGATATTTTAACAAGTTAATTTTGTGCCCTAAAACCCCAACTAACTAACTTATAAATGTACGCAACATGTTAGTATATATCAATATTATATTAGGCTGCATTACGAACGCTTTTTAGTGTCGCGTTGATGGATGAGCAGTTTTGTACCATTAAACCCTTTTTTACTATACTTTTACGTCGTTGTTTTTCAACGTGTTTACATAGAATATACCATTTTAAAAGGAGTACCAAGTTCCTGGTAGATCCTTATGGTAATAAACCATAAAAATAAATAATAGTAATTGCGTTGTTAATGTTGTCCTATCCCAATGGTGAATCGTGGCCAATCAGTGGCTAACTGATCGCTAGTTGCTCATCAATGAAGTAAAATTTTATAATGAATTTGTTCAAGTCCGCTTTTATTGGGGTGCAATGAACATTCTTTCTTATGATTGGACCAAAATGTGACTAGCTATAGAAGTGTACTGGAGTATGACGTTAATATAAACAATAACATAAACAAATCAACAAATAACAGATGTTTAAATCGCGCACTTTTTGGGACCATTTTCCGAGAGCGCTCTTTCTCGCTCTCTGGTGGCGCGGCAGTGAGTATATTTGCTAAATATTGTATGGACCACATAAAATAAACAAATTTCTGCTCTTTAGCACAGCCAGTCGACATCTTGTTCATAAATCTAAGTCCAAAATGACCAACCTCAAGAGCGATTCTCTTCAGTATGCTATACATAGCTACATGCTGGCATCGATCTAGTGATCTGGCTACATTCTTGGCTCATGAAAATGTACAAAGCTCATCGTCCTTGTCGGTATTGAGGGCGTTGAGATCTTGTACCAAATTGGATCTAGTAAAATGCCTTTGAATACCAGTCAAAAAAGTTCTGTAGTAAATGCACCACCTGTAGATGCAAAAATTCGTGATGGGCTGAGCCCCCCCCCCCCCCCCAAACACCCGGGCCTCTCAATTACATTCCAAGATTATGTAGACAGTGTCTTTCCTCTCTATAAGTCTTTAAATATGATACGGGACAAACATTTAGGAGACGCGTAACTCCAACTACAAAAATTCCCAAAGGATGGCCAAATTTTCTACGTGATTCATGCAATAAAGAAGTTGTTTTGGCTGTTAGCCTCCAGCATATATCAATGATAAATGAGGAAGGCAAAGAAGTCATTAGCACACTTGATACCCTCTTAGTAAAGCTATACCACCATACTCAATGATACCACTATACATACAGGATCTCACAGGCGGGTTAGCCCCAATGTAATCACAAGCAGGGAGACACGCGCATAATGGTGCACGCTGCTGTTACTCAGGGTTTCATGCGTATATTGCTACTGATGTGCTCAGTGCTAGTCCTTGCAATCAGCTGTGTTTACAAATGACTGGCATTGAAGCGCTATAGGATCATCTGGGGACTGGAAGGAACCATCAGTATTGTCGAAGCACACCATGTTGCAGCTTATCTAGGTAAATAACCGTATTGATTATGTTCTAAAATAGGATACCGGCAACCGATTTGAATTATCTACTGGTATTTATTAAATCTTTATCACTTCCTATGTTCTACGCGTTTTCGGGATGGAAAAGGTTCCTCCTTTCCTGATGGTAATGGGAGAAAGCCTGTATTCGATGTTTGGAGAGCGTTTCCTGATGCTACAGATGGTTTCATCGCAGCTATTGTTGAAAAAGTGGAGGCTGCCATTGAGATTTTAAAGATGTTTGTAGTAGTTTTGAATGATATTAGAGATCATTTTACATTCACGTATTAAGAGCTACAATAATGTACGCTTGAGATACACTAAAACAAATGTGTGTATGTTAATATTCATTTTTTTGACCAAGCTCATACTTTACCGTAAATGAATGTAGCAAAATACTTTTCACCCAGTGAGACAGACGGCTTGAAACGATTCTTCCGACAAATGACGTCTGAGTACAGCACATTCGACCCTTAATCTATCATGCAAGGAGTACACGTCTGGGATCAAACTCTCTTCCTACAACAACAGCTGCCTTGGCCTTCTGAGTGGGGATGGGATATGATATGACGGCAGATAAGTGCCAGTGTGGACCATTGAAGAATGTACGGAGTTAATACGATGCAGGTGCAAGAAAGAATGTGGAGGATGATACAAGTGTCTCAAACTTTAATGAAAGTACACAGCTCTGCCAGTGCGTCGCACTTTTTGAACTTAAAGGGATTATTTTTTACCGCATAATCTATGGCATATTACTACACTAAAATGACAGTTTAAAAACTTATTATCTTGTAACTGTGATTTGATATAAATTTTCAATTTTTTAGATCCAGAAAAAAGCGAAAATTGGCGTTTTGAAAAAATTCTTAAATCAGCTTTAACCTGTACCTTTGTTATTCCACATATACTAGAGCATCATAACAATCTAAAATGGCCCTTTGTAACATCGTGTCTTGAAACTGGGCACAAACTCTCAAACAACGCAAAAATATGCATTCCAAAATCACACCTCTTCTTGGTTACTGCATATTTTGACTGAACCACTTGCCCAAATTACAAAACAAAATATATAGGATTTACAGAAAAGGCTGTAGAGTACGTCAATAATGGCCAATATTTTTTTGATCAAAAACCACCAAGGTCACGGGGCATCACGGGGCATTAAGGTCGTCCCCATGTTATTTCTCATGGGAGATTTTTGCCGATGATAGGACCTAGCTCGAAAAATACCAAGTTATATACCTCATATATACCCTCTAATAATACCCTCTAAGTGGAAAAAATCGAACCTTAACAAATTTGGTTCACTGCATAACTGATTAATGAAGTACTTTAATTAACAATGGGTCAATTGTTACCTTACTCTTTAATGAATGTTAATCTAAAGACGTTTATTACCATAACGATCAACCAGGACACTTGGTACTCCTTTTAAAATGATATATTCTATGTAAACAAGTTTAAAAACGACACAAAGAAAAAGTGTAGTAAAGAGGGTTCAATGGTATAAAACTGCTCATCCATCAACGCGAAAGTAAAAAGCGTTCACAATGCAGCCTAATATCATGTTGATATATACTTACATGTTGAGTGCATTTTATAAATAAACGTGTTAATATATCACATGCATTTGGAGGTACTATAAGTATGCAGTCATGCTGAAACAGTTATCAAGGTCAAATAAAGGACGATAAAGGTCACAGGTCAACGTGGCATGGTGAAATTATTCTTATTATTCTACTCCATCTAAGCTTTAAATAGAGTGGTCACACGACTATATTTAACCATTTATCAAATAATTCATTACTCAGGTCATTATGTCAACAGGTAACTATGACCAAATTAGGGGTCGCTAGTCATATTTTAATTTTATTTTTTATTTTTTTTATAAATCCAACATTAAACCAAGGGTGTTATCAATAAAAATTTAAATCAAAATGTTCAACCCCCAAAATATAACCCCAATCATCCCTTAACTATGATGAAATTCGCAATTCCCCGTGGCCAGAATGTTGAGCCTCATGTTACCCCTATTTGGTAAAAATTTCAAGTTTCTATCACCAAACACCGAATTGTTTTGCTAATTAAGCCTTTAAACCAGCAGGGGTAGGCAACATGCAATAACGGGTGCCTGCAAGGGATATCGCGATGGCTCCAAGTGAAAATTAGTAGGGTATGGTCCCTAGAACACGTGTGCCAAGTGCCTTGCTTGTATCAAAAAATGCAAGGTATACCCCAAATATATCCTTTAACATCCGGACTATTGCTGAAGAGTATACGAAACATCCATAGTCCATCTTGGAGCAAACTAGAGATCCGTAGATTCTCAACATGCAAGTCCTATCTGCACCCCACGATGTATTACTGAGAACTATCAATAAGTTGATTTTCAACATGCATTTTTTGCGTAACTCAACAACGTGGTCTTTCCAATTTAGCTTTTTGTCAAACACCATGCCGAGAAGACGGACATTTGTTTTGAATAGAAGTTCTACATTGTTAAACGATAGTTGTGGGTCATTTTGGATTCCTTGAAGACGGCAAAAGTGAGTGTCCCCCGCTTTCGAGCCCATTCACTTATATTGTTCAATCCCATTTGCACGTGTCTTTGAGCTGTTAATAAATTTATTGATCTGAAGAAGATTCCCAGGTCATCTACAAATAGGCACGACATTAGGCTCTTTGGGATACAATCCACTACACTGTTTATTCCAATAGCAAACAGTGATACCGACAAGACCGAGCCTTGTGGTACACCTGTTTCCAGTGAGAACGAGTCGGACAGTACATTGTTAACACGTACTTTGAAAATTCTATCTTTTAAAAAGTTTTCTAAAAATTTTGGCATGTGCCCTCTAAAACCCCACTCGTGAATCTGTTGAAGTATATTATACCTCCATGTTGTGTCGTATGCTTTTTCAATGTCAAAAAGCACACCAACGACATGTTGTTTTGCAACAAACCCTTCTTGAATAAACGTCTCTAATCGAACCAAGTGGTCGATGGTGCAACGACGTTGACGAAATCCACATTGGACGTTCGCCAATAAACCGCGTGTCTCCAGCATCCACATTAGTTGTTTGTTGATCATCTTTTCGAACAATTTGCAAAAGCAACTTGTCAGAGAAATAGGGCGATATCGAGGGGAAGTCAAGGGAAGGGGGCAAGGTGCTCGACACTCAAGCCTGAAGTGAATGTCCTCACAGAAACAAAAGCAACACTGGCACCGGCTTGTTGTACTCGTTTTGGTTATTTGGATTAAGGACGCTTCAACCGTTAGGTCATAATGCACCACTCTAGCCTAAGGGGGGGTGGGGAGGAGGGACCCATGCTGGTCAGAACTAGCCACGGGTAATGGGAGGAAGGGGGGTTTCTCACGTCGCGGTCGTCATCGTCTTTGTCATCGTTCGTTATGTCATTGTCATCGTCGCCGGGGGGTCGTCAAGGGAAGGGGACAAGGTCCCCGACGACGATTGCCAGAGCTCGCCTCTAGTTATGGGGAGTAAAATACTCCGCTTTTTCTAGCTGATGTTGGCGAGGTGGACTTTTTCTCTTGAATCGCCTTTTACGATTAGCAGAGCCATGTTCTGACAGTCACTGCCATGTAGCCATAATCAATTGTTTTATTCTAATTTTGCCTTGCACATATCACAGTGAAATTGACGACGACGTGAGAAACTAGGGCGCTTCAACCGGTTAGATCATATTGCGCCGCCTGTAATAATAAAAGGTTATGAGATGAGTTAATGGTGTTTTTGATGATGCGTTGTTTTCTTGGTATGCATAACAAAATAAAATGATGATGATGATAGTAATAGCAAAACGAAAGTTATTTATGTGAATGAAAATGAATAATTTAATGAGATGTGTATGATGTGAATTTTTTTTTTTTAAATAGATGACTTTGAATGAGAAATTTAGAAAGTTAGTCCCGTTACCATATAAAAGAAGTTCTTCATATGATTGGGAGAGATCAAATTGCATGCGCAAGGCATCATTTTTGGTACATTCTGCTAGCATATGATGTACGGTTAAAGGTTCATCACATGTGTCACATATGGGAAGAACCTTTTCTCTGGCTAAGAGATATCCGTGAGTTAGACGTGTGTGGCCTATGCGAAGTCTAGACAATACCATCTCTTCTCTACCAGAGAGTCGAGACGTAGGTGGACGAATTTTTCATTCGTTGTGGGCATCAGAAAATGGATTTTTTATTTTGCGCCACAACCCAAGATGCACTTCTCAAATCAAAAATCGTTGCTTGTATCCACTCTTGTCACTTAATGATAGAACCCTTAGAGTTAAGTTTCTCTTAATTTTTGTGAGTTTATTTGGATAATGGGCGCGTCAACCGTAAGGTAACACCGTCCGTTCGGATGGGACGTAAAGCCGTTAGTCCCATTCGTACTTTTCGAAATGAGTAGGCTACGTGCCGGTACCGGGTTTCCCTTCTTTGCTTCTCGATAAAATTTGCACTAGTGGATTATATTATCAATAGATAGAGACATAAATAATAATAATAATAATAATAATAATAATAATAATAATAATAATAATAATAATAATAATTTTTTATTTTATTTATTGAAGCAAAAACTAAATTGGAACAATATTCACATACATTTCCTCCCACTAAGCCAAATGGCTCATCAGTGGGTTACATAATTATTAATGCTATTACATCTCATTCGTAGCGTCAGGCTTGATACAATGAAATAAAAAAAAAAAAAAAACATTCAAACTATTAAATGAATATACGGTGCTTACATATGTAATCAATTACAAAACATAAATACTACAACCCTTTACAAAACATACAAAATAGAATATACAAGAATCACTAATTATAAATTTATAATATCTTTACCTACCACACAGATTCGTTTTCAACAACATAAACATCTAGAAAATAGGACTGAAAATGACTTAAATCGAGCATGAAGGAAGGTTGTTCAGGTAGTGCGATTTTACTCTATTCTTTATTAATGAAATTTTGTCCAAGGATAAAATTTCAGCCGGCAATGAATTAAAAACTTTAGGTATAAGATAATGTAAACAACGCTCACCATGTTTGTTTTCGGGCATTGGAACAACGAATTTTCCTTTACTAACAAGTCTCGTTCCCTTATTATGTAAATATGGTTTTTTATGTTCATTATTAAATAATACTTTAAAACCAACCGATAATTAAACATGGCTTTTAACGGCAGTATAAAGCAACTCACAAAACGTCATCTTTTTCTTTGATGCTATTGTAATACTTTTAGGGCAAACTATTCTTAATAGTGTATTTTGAATTTAAATCATCGTGTTTATTATATGAAAAGACGCGCTTCCCCATGAGAGCAACGCATATGACACTAATAGATTCAGCTAATGCAATATAAACTAATCTTAGCATATCATCAGACAATACTGGTTTTAGTTTATACAATTGATATGCACACGAGCGGAGTTTTCGAACAAATGTAGTCCACGTGTGGCTTCCACGAAAACTCACGATCAATGAAAACACCCAAATACATATGGTATGCCACAGATTCAATTTGTTGTACGCATTCACAGGCGTGTCGGTACAGTAGTTCAAATTATGTATACACTTTGCCTCATGAATATTAATTGAACGTCATCATTTCTATTTGAATTTAAAGGCATGCATATGTGAACAATTTGGTTTTTTCAACGTTGATTACTAGTTCCCGATCATGAGTCCAGCACTGTAGATTCCTAAAATCAGTGTTCATATTTTGTGTTGCGAAGCTTAAGTTCCTATGTATTGCTAGTAGTACAAGGTCGTCAGCATACATCATTAGTAAACACTTAACTAGATATTTATTAATGACGTTTACGGATATAATATATAAATTGCGGTCCTAATATGGATCCTTGTGGTACACCAGTAGTGACATTTTTTGTTTTACTATAAGTGTTCCCTATTTTTACCATAAACGTTCTATTTTCTAGGTAACTGCGGAACCAATTTAGAACTGTACCTCGTATGCCAATGACCTCTAAGCATTCCAAAAGTTTATTATGATTTATAGTGTCAAATGCTTTGGAGAAGTCGACAAAAGTTGCAACTATATGCAAATTGCTATTTAAGCTGTTATTAATTAAATCAGAAAATTTTAGTAACAAATCCTGTGTACATTTCCCTTTTTGAAATCCATGCTGAACTTCAACTTATAATTCCAAATTTAATAGGTAACTAGTTTAAACAATCTGATATGTAACGCTCCATTATTTTTTCAATAACAGATAGCAGTGCTATAGGGCGGTAATTTGCAAACGATGTATGATCTCCTTTTTTGTATACAGGTCTCACGACAGATATCTTCATTTTTTCCGGTACGCAACCGTCTCTTATCGATAGATTTATTAAATGTGTTATAACGGGGCTTAGTTTGTTACATAAATTCGTTACGTCCACCGCTCTGATTCCGTCGAAACCTGGCTGTTTATTTACATTGATATCAGCAATTATTCGTGTCACTATATGTACGTTTACAGGAGGCAGCCACAACGACTGCGTGGCAGCTTCCGTCACAATGTGATGTGAACAAGTCACACCACATACATGACGAATTGAAGCCACCCCATCATTGAAACTGTCTGCGAACCTGTTTGCGATGGTCTCATGGGTGTGCGATTTAGCTAAATACTTGTTGATAACAGCGTCGACTGAATCTTTGTTTTCCGTCCCGTTATTTGATTAATAGTTTGCCACACTTCTTTTATACCGTTACTGTTGTTTATGGAATCACGAACATAACTTTGTTTTGCAGCTAATATCTGCTTGTTTACATAATTTCTGAAAGCCACATATTCTTTTCTATAAGTTTCCTTCGATGGATGCAACCCACTACAATCTTTCCAACGTCTAAAACCGAAAACGACGGTCTCTTTGTCTAGTCAGCTGAATCAAGTTGTCTGTAATCCATTGCCGCTGTACCCTCTTCTTTTTAATTTGTTTTGTAAACCGTGACTTATTATAACATGTTTCAAATTCCTTGCACAACGCATCATAAAGTACTGAACAATCATCAATTTATAACAGTTGATGCCAATTAACAGATTTTAAATTGCAAGATAGTACTCTCTCATTCATACACGTTATAATTTCCTTTATGTCCATCACACATCCAATATTAAATCCTACCGACACAAGTATCATGTAGTGATCAGATACTTTAGTTGTGCAAACCGCCGATTTAATACCAAGCTTAGATTTGGTTCTTACGTATGAATGGTCAATACAACTACTAGCCAGATTATCTAAACAAAATACTTCCCTAGTAGGTCGGTTAATACATCTCAAAAAGCCATTTGCTGCAAGCAAATTTTCATAGCTTTGCACAGTCTTATTACAACTATCAAGGGTGTTTATGTTTACATCTCCTATAATCCAACTATTTCCGTTTAGGTTGTTATTTAAAACATATTGTAACTCTAATATAAATTCATTTTTATCATTGTCTGGCGGTCTGTAAATGCAAAGCAAATCAAATTGTGTTTCCTTATTTACGCAAATATTACATATAATTCCTTCAAAGTGTGAAAATTGCATAGAAATATTTTTGATTACATAACTAGACTTAATAAACAATAACAAACCGCCACCACGTTTACCAACTCTAGAATTACATATAGTTTCGTACCCCTCAATGACAAAATTATTCTTATTCACTTGCAAGCCTGTTTCACTTAACAACAAAAAATCAAATTTTAATATTTCTCCCTGCAATATAACCATTAATTCATCCCAATGTTTCGTAACAGATCTAATATTTATGTGACCCCCACTAAGCCCATTCTTCAGGGTAAACCAATCAACAAGGTTGTCTATTTGTATACATTCTATCACCGGAAGGTCAATGTCCGATAAGTCCATGAACTACAGAACGAACCAAACCAAAACAAGTTATTCGGCTAACTTATCTAGATCCCTCCTAGATCCCTCTGTGAGTTGATAACAATTGCCTGGCGCGTATCTTCGTCACGTCTAACGAGAATTTTCATACGATTAAACCAAACAAACTTAAAACCGTTTTCTTTTGCTTTTAGTTTTGTCTCCCACAGTAAGTTCCGATAGAAGGGTGCAAGATTTTCACTTAAACGTATGTTCCTTTCTGTAGGACAATTCAGACAACACCTGTCGATTGGTAACTACCTGATGGCGAGCGGCAAAGAATTGATCCCTCTTTTTTCGTGAAAGAAATTGAACAATTATTTTCTTCGGATAATCCGTATTGCGAGATGGCAAGCGGTGTACAACCTCAATCTCCTCCTTTGAAAGTTCAACCTTGAATTCCTGAGCAACTTTTAACACGACACTTTCAATGTCTTCGTTTTGCACGTTCATCAATGTTAATTATCTCCAAGTTTTTGTTCCTACTATACTGATAATTCCTGTTTATTTTGATATTTAATTCATCAATAACCTCCGACTTTTCTTTGAGCTTTTTGGACAAAACCTTAACCGCTTGCTCACTAGTTTTAAACATTTGCAATATATACTCGTACTTTTCTTTTGATTCGGCAATCTCGTCTTTCATGGATTGAATGTCCGACACTACCGTATCCAATTTTTGCACAATGTCATTTAATGTTTGCTGGATCATAACGCACTGCTGGCTACTACCGAAATCAAACTTGCCTGATGGATCCCCCGGAGCTGGACTCCCTGGTTTATTCTCTCTGCATGCAACACAACGCCATTCCTTCTTCTTTAACTCCGACTTTGCACAATATGTAGATTTCTTTATGGAACAATCGTAATGATAACCAGAATCACAGAAAACACACAAAACAAAGTCACCATCACCTGGAAGGTTGTCTTTGCATCTCCCGCACTTAGAGCCCGGCGCCGGTGCGTACTGGAGTTCGTAGCGGACGGTCGCATAGTGCCTGCGCTCCGAGATAGAAGTCTAGCCGTCTAGTTTGTGCTGTGATTCACTGTGTGGATATACCGAGCTCTACATGGGGAGATACAAAGACAAACTTCCGGGTGACTGTGACTGTGTTGCGTGTGTTTTCTGTGATTCTGGTTATCATTACGATTGTTCCATAAAGAAATCTACATATTGTGCAAAGTCGGAGTTAAAGAAGAAGGAATGGCGTTGTGTTGCATGCAGAGAGAATAAACCAGGGAGTCCAGCTCCGGGGGATCCATCAGGCAAGTTTGATTTCGGTAGTAGCCAGCAGTGCGTTATGATCCAGCAAACATTAAATGACATTGTGCAAAAATTGGATACGGTAGTGTCGGACATTCAATCCATGAAAGACGAGATTGCCGAATCAAAAGAAAAGTACGAGTATATATTGCAAATGTTTAAAACTAGTGAGCAAGCGGTTAAGGTTTTGTCCAAAAAGCTCAAAGAAAAGTCGGAGGTTATTGATGAATTAAATATCAAAATAAACAGGAATGATCAGTATAGTAGGAACAAAAACTTGGAGATAATTAACATTGATGAACGTGCAAACGAAGACATTGAAAGTGTCGTGTTAAAAGTTGCTCAGGAATTCAAGGTTGAACTTTCAAAGGAGGAGATTGAGGTTGTACACCGCTTGCCATCTCGCAATACGGATTATCCGAAGAAAATAATTGTTCAATTTCTTTCACGAAAAAAGAGGGATCAATTCTTTGCCGCTCGCCATCAGGTAGTAACCAATCGACAGGTGTTGTCTGATAATTGTCCTACAGAAAGGAACATACGTTTAAGTGAAAATCTTGCACCCTTCTATCGGAACTTACTGTGGGAGACAAAACTAAAAGCAAAAGAAAACGGTTTTAAGTTTGTTTGGTTTAATCGTATGAAAATTCTCGTTAGACGTGACGAAGATACGCGCCAGGCAATTGTTATCAACTCACAGAGGGATCCAGGAGGGATCTAGTTAAGTTATCCGAATAACTTGTTTTGGTTTGGTTCGTTCTGTAGTTCATGGACTTATCGGACATTGACCTTCCGGTGATAGAATGTATACAAATAGACAACCTTGTTGATTGGTTTACCCTGAAGAATGGGCTTAGTGGGGGTCACATAAATATTAGATCTGTTACGAAACATTGGGATGAATTAATGGTTATATTGCAGGGAGAAATATTAAAATTTGATTTTTTGTTGTTAAGTGAAACAGGCTTGCAAGTGAATAAGAATAATTTTGTCATTGAGGGGTACGAAACTATATGTAATTCTAGAGTTGGTAAACGTGGTGGCGGTTTGTTATTGTTTATTAAGTCTAGTTATGTAATCAAAAATATTTCTATGCAATTTTCACACTTTGAAGGAATTAAATGTAATATTTGCGTAAATAAGGAAACACAATTTGATTTGCTTTGCATTTACAGACCGCCAGACAATCATAAAAATGAATTTATATTAGAGTTACAATATGTTTTAAATAACAACCTAAACGGAAATAGTTGGATTATAGGAGATGTAAACATAAACACCCTTGATAGTTGTAATAAGACTGTGCAAAGCTATGAAAATTTGCTTGCAGCAAATGGCTTTTTGAGATGTATTAACCGACCTACTAGGGAAGCATTTTGTTTAGATAATCTGGCTAGTAGTTGTATTGACCATTCATACGTAAGAACCAAATCTAAGCTTGATATTAAATCGGCGGTTTTCACAACTAAAGTATCTGATCACTACATGATACTTGTGTCGGTAGGATTTAATATTGGATGTGTGATGGACATAAAGGAAATTAAAAACGGGTATGAATGAAAGAGTACTATCTTGCAATTTAAAATCTGTTAATTGGCATCGCCTGTTAGAAATTGATGATTGTTCAGTACTTTATGATGCGTTGTGCAAGGAATTTGAAACATGTTATAATAAGTCACGGTTTACAAAACAAATTAAAAAGAAGAGGGTACAGCGGCAATGGATTACAGACAACTTGATTCAGCTGACTAGACAAAGAGAACGTCACATTAGACGACGGAAAGATTGTAGTGGGTTGCATCCATCGAAGGAAAATTATAGAAAAGAATATGTGGCTTTCAGAAATTATGTAAACAAGCAGATATTAGCTGCAAAACAAAGTTATGTTCGTGATTCCATAAACAACAGTAACGGTATAAAAGAAGTGTGGCAAACTATTAATCAAATAACGGGACGGAAAACAAAAGATTCAGTCGACGCTGTTATCAACAAGTATTTAGCTAAATCGCACACCCATGAGACCATCGCAAACAGGTTCGCAGACAGTTTCAATGATGGGGTGGCTTCAATTCGTCATGTATGTGGTGTGACTTGTTCACATCACATTGTGACGGAGGCTGCCACGCAGTCGTTGTGGCTGCCTCCTGTAAACGTACATATAGTGACACGAATAATTGCTGATATCAATGTAAATAAACAGCCAGGTTTCGACGGAATCAGAGCGGTGGACGTAAAGAACTTATGTTACGAACTAAGCCCCGTTATAACACATTTAATAAATCTATCGATAAGAGACGGTTGCGTACCGGAAAAAATGAAGATATCTGTCGTGAGACCTGTATACAAAAAAGGAGATCATACATCGTTTGCAAATTACCGCCCTATAGCACTGCTATCTGTTATTGAAAAAATAATGGAGCGTTACATATCAGATTGTTTAACTAGTTACCTATTTAAATTTGGAATTATAAGTGAAGTTCAGCATGGATTTCAAAAAGGGAAATGTACACAGGATTTGTTACTAAAATTTTCTGATTTAATTAATAACAGCTTAAATAGCAATTTGCATATAGTTGCAACTTTTGTCGACTTCTCCAAAGCATTTGACACTATAAATCATAATAAACTTTTGGAATGCTTAGAGGTCATTGGCATACGAGGTACAGTTCTAAATTGGTTCCGCAGTTACCTAGAAAATAGAACGTTTATGGTAAAAATAGGGAACACTTATAGTAAAACAAAAATGTCACTACTGGTGTACCACAAGGATCCATATTAGGACCGCAATTTTATATTATATACGTAAACGTCATTAATAAATATCTAGTTAAGTGTTTACTAATGATGTATGCTGACGACCTTGTACTACTAGCAATACATAGGAACTTAAGCTTCGCAACACAAAATATGAACACTGATTTTAGGAATCTACAGTGCTGGACTCATGATCGGGAACTAGTAATCAACGTTGAAAAAACCAAAATTGTTCACATATGCATGCCTTTAAATTCAAATAGAAATGATGACGTTCAATTAATATTTCATGAGGCAAAGTGTATACATAATTTGAACTACTGTACCGACACCGCCTGTGAATGCGTACAACAATTGAATCTGTGGCATACCATATGTATTTGGGTGTTTTCATTGATCGTGAGTTTCGTGGAAGCCACACGTGGACTACATTTGTTCGAAACTCCGCTCGTGTGCATATCAATTGTATAAACTAAAACCAGTATTGTCTGATGATATGCTAAGATTAGTTTATATTGCATTAGCTGAATCTATTATGTCATATGCGTTGCTCTCATGGGGAAGCGCGTCTTTTCATATAATAAACACGATGATTCAAATTCAAAATACACTATTAAGAATAGTTTGCCCTAAAAGTATTACCAATAGCGTCAAGAAAAAGATGACGTTTTTGTGAGTTGCTTTATACTGCCGTTAAAAGCCATGTTTAATTATCGGTTGGTTTTAAAGTATTATTTTAATAATGAACATAAAAAACCATATTTACATAATAAGGGAACGAGACTTGTTAGTAAAGGAAAATTCGTTGTTCCAATGCCCGAAAACAAACATGGTGAGCGTTGTTTACATTATCTTATACCTAAAGTTTTTAATTCATTGCCGGCTGAAATTTTATCCTTGGACAAAATTTCATTAATAAAGAATAGAGTAAAATCGCACTACCTGAACAACCTTCCTTCATGCTCGATTTAAGTCATTTTCAGTCTATTTTCTAGATGTTTATGTTGTTGAAAACGAATCTGTGTGCTAGGTAAAGATATTATAAATTTATAATTAGTGATTCTTGTATATTCTATTTTTGTATGTTTTTGTAAAGGGTTGTAGTATTTATGTTTTGTAATTGATTACATATGTAAGCACCGTATATTCATTTAATAGTTTGAATGTTTTTTTTTTTTTTTTTTTTTTTCATTGTATCAAGCCTGACGCTACGAATGAGATGTAATAGCATTAATAATTATGTAACCCACTGATGAGCCATTTGGCTTAGTGGGAGGAAATGTATGTGAATATTGTTCCATTTAGTTTTTTGCTTCAATAAATAATAATAAAAAAAAAAAAAAATTATTATTATTATTATTATTATTATTGAAGAGAAATTATAACATTGACGGGATGTTTCGTCGCGTCGTGGTGGTGAATAACTTACATTATTCTTGATTTCCCGACGTAGCGTCCTCACTGTGGAAGACATTTTCAAGGGATTGCTAGTCTTTCGTTTGTTTGCCTCTGTTGCAAACGTTCACTTCTTCTTGGAACTGCCAGGATGGCGGTGGACGGCTCTAGTTGTTGTTGTTGTTGTTGTGGTGGTGGTTGAGGTGGTTGTGGAGGTGGTGGTAGTGGTGTAGGTTGGTCTTGTGGATGAAGATGCTGTTGATGCTGTTGTTGATCTGGTGGTAGTTCTTGGTTTGATCGCATTTTCTCTGCTGAGAGGTGATTAATTAAATTAATGGCAGGAATCCACGAATCACTAAGTTTGTAGCCACCTACATCTCCATTCATATTGTTAGGTGTTTTCGAAATTTCAATTGACTCCCTTATGAGACAAAGCCATAACGAAACTTCTTGAACGCGACGAAACATCCCGTCAATGTTATAATTTCTCTTCAATTATATCGGGTCGCGAAAGCATAACTTGTGAATTATTATTATTATTATTATTATTATTTATTATTATTATTATTATTATTATTATAATTATTATTATTATTATTATTATTATTAATATTATTATAATTATTATAATAATTATTATTATTATTATTATTATTATTAAGGACGCGTCAACCGTAAGATAATGCACCACTCTTGCCGAGGGAAATGGGGCGTAGGGGTCCATGCTGGACAATACCAGCCATGGGTAAGGGTGAAAGGGGGGGTTCTTACGTCGCGGTCGTCATCGTCTTTGTCATCGTTCGTTGTGTCATTATCATCATCGTCGGGGACGTCGTCAAGGGTAGGGAGAGATGTCCCCGACGACGATTGCCAGAGCTCGCCTCTAGTTTCGGGAAAACATATACTACCCTTCATACTTACTGATGTTTGCGAGGTAGACTTTTTCTCTTGAATCGCCTTGTACGATTAGAAGAGCCATGCTCTGGGCCAATTCTACCCCGGGCCCAGACACGGGAATATGGGGAGAAAAATCTAATTCTGGTCAAAACCAGTCACATGTTGGAAGATTTTCGTCTTCGTCTTCGTCTTTGTCATCGTTCGTGCTGTCATGGTCGTCAATGTAATGTGGGAGGTCCCGACGACAATTGATTCGACTGCAAGGTTAGTATCAATGAAGGACGTCGTGAGGAACTAGGGCGCTTAAACCGGTTAGGTCATATTGCGCCGCCTGTGATAATGAAAGTTGATGAGATGAGATAATGGTGTGTTTGATGATAAGATTGTTTTCTAAGTGTATATATGAAAATAAAATGATGATGATGGTAGTAATATCAAAACAAATGTTATTTATGTGAATGGAAATTTATTTATAAATAGAAAATTTAAAAAAATAAAAAATAGAAGATAGAAAATTGTGTTTGATTGATTTTCATGTGAAGAAAATTTGGCTTCATAAATTACTTTGAATGAATGAATGAATTTCTAAGTGTGTATAGTAAAAAATGAAATGATAATAGTAATAGCAAAACAAGAATTATTTATGTGAATGGAAATAAATAAATTCAAGAAATGTGTATGATGTTAGTTAAGTTTTGTTAAATCAGCGGTTCTTAACCTGTGGGAAGCGCCCCAAAATGGGGGCGCCAGGATGGGCAACCACTTATTAAATATTCAAAAAAATAATAATTCCAAAACAGAAAATAATATTATAAAAATGCAAATGTAGCTTTAAAATTAGACAACCACATGTGTCCTAGGTCTACAGGTTCCCATCAATACCAAGGGTGTTGGGACATATTAGCAAGGGCACTTACTCCCCCCGACCCCCGTGGATTTGCAAAATAGTTGGTTTTTAAATAGTTTTTGGTGGTTTCCTAGAGTTTCCACTATACAAATCTATATTATTTCGGTATTGCATTCAGCCCACTCTTTTCATTTTAAGCACCTAACGCATTCTAAATAAAACTAACTTTCCAAATATTCGCCTGCGGCGGCGCTACTGTTACGGTGCTCTGCCCCTTGAATCCAACGTCATGGTCCTTTCTCCATGACACTGCCTTTCTATTTCCACTTTGAGCACTACAGGGGTTAAAACATACCATGCCCCTGAAAACAAATCCTACCTACGCTCCTTGCGGATGATGCATATAAAAGGTATACACATTGATATTTTTCTTTCCAAATAATTTTAAATATTTTTTTAACGAAATTCAACAAATTAATATTACTAAATAAAATGAACATGTTCTAATTTAAGGCAACAACCCCCTTTGGATCAATTCCTTGTCCGGACGAGGAACTGATCCAAAGGGGGGCGCGACTAAAAAAGGTTGAAAACCACTGTGTTAAATAGATCACTTTGAATGAGAAATTTAGAAAGTTTGTCGCCGTTATCATACGATAGAGTTCTTTTGGTTTTTGTATTAAGGACGCGTCAACCGTTCGGTCGTAATGCACCATTCTAGACTAGGGGATATGGGGAGGAGGGCCCATGCTGGTCAGGAGGGGCCCATGCTGGTCAGAACCAGCCACGTGAAAGGGGAGGAAACGGGGGTTCTCACGTTGCGGTCGTCATGGTCTTTGTCATCGTTCATTGTGTCATTGTCATCTTCGTCGGGGAGGTCGTCAAGGGAAGTGAGAGCTGTCCCCGCAGTGATTGCCAGTGTTAGCTTCTACATTCGGGGAATAATATACTCCCCTCTTTCTATAGCTGATGTTTGTGAAGTGCACTTTATCTCTTGAATCGTCTTGTACGAATAGCAGAGCAATGCTCAGGCTAATTCTACCCCGGGCCCAGACGGGCGGGATGGCACAGCCCACAGATCTGCTTTCACAGAGTTCCATCTTTTTTTTTAAACATAGCTTCAATTTCCAATGTGTCCTTGCTAAATCGTTCCGATTTGTTTGAATTGAACAGCTAAATGATGTACAGTATTGAGGAATCTAAAATAAAAATCACACTTTTAAAACAAGTGTTTTGATTGCGCCATTGTAATGTTCACCCACCAGTCGGCCATGACAGTCTGTGTGACGTCATCTCAAACTCTCTATAGTTTAGTTGTGAACTATGAAGCCTGGGGTTTCTAATGGTTGTGATAGTTGTTATATCAGAATGGCGAATCATTTAAATAAATTCGTTTGAGTCGCGATTCGCTTAGATTTGCAGTAAGGAATCTAAATAAATATAGCATATTAAAGTGGTCCAAACGAAAGAATGCAGATGGCTCGAAATTGTTTTTCCAACATAACAACTTTGTTAAATCTATTCACGCTAGCTCAGCGTGGATCTATAGTACACGAAGGAAGTCTGTGATCTAGCACGGATAATTTTTGCTTGCGTTGGTAATAGATATCACACTTTCATTCACAAAGGCGACAATCGATTAACCGCGCATTCATGCAACCCCCACCATCTGCATTCTTTCGTTGGAGCAAGTATATTAGTATGTATATTCAATTAGACTTCTATACTTTGACATGGCTAATGGCAAACTTATGATCTCCACACATAGTAATAAATGACCCGTAACATTTTGGTTGTTTCGTTAAGTTTAGGGGGCGCGTCAACTGCTAGGTCATAATGCGGCAAATGCGCTACTGTAGCCTAGGGGATGTTGGGATGAAAGTTTCATGTACCACAGCAACAGCCACAGGCAACGTGAATTAGAGTTAATTTTTTGTAAGGGCGCATAAACCGATCGGTTATAATGTACTCTAAGCTTACCTAGGGGATATTAGGGAGAAAATCAATGTACCACCAACAATATAATATAAAAGATTATTTGGATGAGGGACGCGTCAACCGTTAGGTCATAATACACAACTCTAGCCTAAGGGGGGGGGGGAAGAGGGGCTCATGCCGGTCAGAACCAGCTACGGGTAAGGGGAGCAAGGGGGGTTTCTCACGTCGCAGTTGTCATCGTCTTTGTCATCGTTAAATAAATAAATAAATAATAAATAAATTTTATTTAGAGTCTGCCCACTCAGTTATATAACTGATTTTCAGTGGGGGACTTTAAATCAAAGCGACCAAGCCAACCCTGCAGGCCCCGACGCAATCGACGAGTGAGCGATAACCAACCAAATATCGATATTTTTAATAGGAAATATAGCAATCAGTGGTATGGACAGTGCGAACACCCGCGAATCAACGCCAGAATCAACAAGGCCGATTCAGAACAACTCTGAAATTTATTATGTGCTTCGTTGCTAGGACGGCTCCAGTTTGGTTTATTTGGATTAAGGACGCGTCAACCGTTAGGTCATAATGCACCACTCTAGCCTAAGGGGGGGGGAGGAGGGGCCCATGCTGGTCAGAACCAGCCACGGGTAAGGGGAGGAAGGGGGGTTTCTCACGTCGCGGTCGTCATCGTCTTTGTCATCGTTCGTTGTGTTATTGTCATCGTCGCCGGGGGGTCGTCAAGGGAAGGGGGCAAGGTGTCCCAGACGACGATTGCCAGAGCTCGCCTCTAGTTTCGGGGAGTACTATACTCCGCTCATAGCTGATCTTTGCGAGGTGGACTTTTTCTCTTGAATCGCCTTTTACGATTAGCAGAGCCATGCTCTGGGCCTATTCTACCCCGAGGACGGCTCCAAAGTCACCGTTTACAAAATCCTAAGATAAGAACTGATGGACTTAAGTCCAAATCAGAAGTTAAAAAACTTCTGACTTTAGCGGTAATCGAACCCTGGACCTTCTGCATTGGAAGCAGATACGCTAACAACAAGATCAAAGAGCCACACAACAAGACCAACGAGCCACACAACAAGACCAATTGTCATCGTCGCCGGGGGATCGTCAAGGGAAGGGGGCAAGGTCCCCGACGACGATTGCCAGAGCTCGCCTTTAGTTTCGGGAAGTAATTATATACTCCGCTCTTACTAGCTGATGTTTGCGAGGTGTACTTTTTCTCTTAAATCGCATTTTACGATTAGCAGAGCTATGCTCTGGGCCTATTCTACCCCGGGCCCAGACGGGCATACTTTGTTTCCTAAGTAAACCTAGACTCTTTTGCTATATTATGATTCTTTATATAATCTACAGTTCTACTCACCTAAATATTCATAGAATTTTCGTCACATGACGACAGTAACCTTAGTAAATTTAATAAAAAGCATTGTATCTCCATTCATCCATCATCCAATTTAGCCGAGTCGCTATAGGCAGGAAAATCACTTGCTGGTCAAAACAGCCACGGCGGTTTGGGGGGGGGGGGGGGAGGTGAGAAGTGTTTTCACGTTTCGATGGTCAACGTTCGTTTTGTCATAGTCGTTGACGTCGGATAAGTCGTTAAGGGGAGGGGGAGGGATCCCCGACGAATAAGGGACTAAGGGATGTCAGGTGGACAGACCTTTGCCGGAGAGACGTACGGCGTGAGAGAATCTAGGGCGCTTCAACCGGCGTGGTCCTATTGCGTCGCCTGTGATATTTAATGTTAATGAAATGAGTTAAAGTATTATTGAGGATTATACTGTATTCTAATTGTATATAAAGGGGAAAAAATGTATGGTGATTATAGTTACAGCAAAATAAAATTTATTATTTATTTGAATGGAAATAAATAAAGAAATGATTTTATGATGTGTTTGCATTTTGCAGTTTGCAATTTATTATTTGCACCACATCCCAAGATGTCTGTCGCAAATCCTACAATCGTTGCTTGTATCCACTCTTGACATCTGGAACGGGAACTAGAATCAAATCAACGTCGCGGCGCTAGGAAGCGCACTTAGCAGCCCAATCAGCGTGTTCATTTCCCTCTGTGTCCACGTGTCCAGGAATCCAGCTAAACTCTAATATAGAACCCTTAGAGTTTAGTTTTTCTAAATTGAATTGGATGTGGTTTACCAAATGATGACTTGAATACATGAGTTTGATGGCTTGAAATGAGCTCAAGCTATCTGAACACAAAAGGTATTCTCCACAACGGCAATGTATAGCAAATATCTCTGCAGCAAAAACTGCCACTCTTGTGGGTATTGGGGGAGGAAAGGGGCGGTTCTCACGTCGGGGTCTCCATCGTCATTGTATTCGTTCGTGTCGTCATGGTCATTGTCGTCGGGGCGGTGGTCAAGCGAGGGAGGAGGGGACACTGGACAATAGAAATTAACAACAACGTTAGGATAGACGACGACGTGAGAAACTAGGGCGCTTCAACCGGTTAGGTCATATTGCGCCGCCTGTGAATGAAAGTAAATTAGAAGAGTTAATGCAGGTATGTTTGATGATTAGATTGTTTTCTAAGTGTATAAATAACAAAATAAATTGAAGATGAAGAAAGTAATAGCAAAATAAAAGTTATGTATGTAAATGAAATAAAGAAAAGAAAGAAATGTGTATGAAGTTAATTAAAGTTTGTTAAATAGATTACTTTGGATGAGAAATTTGGAAAGTTTGTCGCCGTTATCATATGATAGAAGTTCTTCATATGATTGGGAGAGATTAAATTGCATGCGCAAGGCATCATATTTGGTACATTCTGCTAGCATATGATGTACGGTTAAAGGTACATCACATGTGTCACATATGGGAATAACCTTTTCTCTGGTTAAGAGATATCCGTGTGTTAGGCGTGTGTGCCCTATACGAAGTCTAGACAATACCACCTCTTCTCTACGTGAGAGTCGAGACGTAGGTGGACGAATTTTGTTAGTCAATGTGGGCATCACACTACGCAATTTGTTATTTTGCAACACATCCCAAGATGCTTGTCGCAAATCCAACAATCTTTGCTTGAATCCACTCTTGACATCTGGAACGGGAACTAGATTGAAATCAACGTCGCGACGCTGGGAAGCTTCCTTAGCAGCCCTATCAGCGTGTTCATTTCCCTCTATGCCCACGTGTCCAGGTATCCAGCAAAACTCTATATATAACCCTTAGAGGTTAGTTTTTCTAAATAGAATTGGATGTCTTGTACCAAATGATGACTTCAATACATGAGTTCTATAGCTTGAAGTGAACTTAAACTATCTGAACACAAAAGGTATTCTCCACAACGACAGCGTAGAATGTATTTAAGAGCTTCACGGATGGCAAATAACTCTGCAGTGAAAACTGAACACACGTCGCTTAGCCTGAAACGTTCAGTTAAGGTGGAGCAATAAAAAGCACTTCCAACCTTGTTGTCAATTTTGGAGCCATCTGTGAATACCAAAGTAAACCTTTGATGTTCATGGAAAATCTCTCTAAAGTTAATTTTGAATACACTATCGCAAGTAGAGTGTTTATCAAAACGACAAAGGCCAAATATAATAATCGGCTCTGGTGTAAACCAGGGCGGGTTATTGCTAAATACAAAATTAAAAACTTTTGGCAGATGAAATTCTATAAGATTAAACAAAAGTTTACATCTTAATCCCGTTGGAAGAGATGCCTTGGGTTTGTTATCAAAGTGTCTGACATATGTCGTGTTAAAAACATTCCGATTTGCTGGATGGTTAGGCATAGCTTTAATTTTCATAACATACGTACCCATCAAGAGGTTTCTCCGTTCTGCCAAGGAGGACACACCCTGACTCGGCATACAAGCTGACTACCGGGCTCGTATCGAAATGCACCAGAGCAATACGAAGACCACAATGGTGGACAGTGTCTAGAAGTTTAAGGGTTGTGTTACTTGCTGAAGAGTATACGATACATCCATAGTCTATCTTGGAGCAAACTAGAGATCCGTAAATTCTCACATGCAAGTCCTATCTGCACCCACGATGTATTACTGAGAACTTTCAAAAGGTTGATTTTCAACATGCATTTTTTTGCGTAACTCAACAACGTGGTCTTTCCAATTTAGCTTTTTGTCAAACACCATGCCGAGAAGACGGACATTTGTTTTGAATAGAAGTTCTACATTGTTAAACGATAGTTGTGGGTCATTTTGGATTCCTTGAAGACGGCAAAAGTGAATGCACTGAGTTTTTTCGGGAGAGAATCGTGTCCCCCGCTTTCAAGCCCATTCACTTATATTGTTCAATCCAATTTGCACGTGTCTTTGAGCTGTTGATAAATTTACCGATCTGTAGAAGATTCCCAGGTCATCTACAAATAGGCATGACATTAGGCTCTTTGGGATACAATCCACTACACTGTTTATTCCAATAGCAAACAGTGATACCGACAAGACCGAGCCTTGTGGTACACCTGTTTCCAGTGAGAACGAGTCTGACAAAACAATTGTTAACACGCACTTTAAAAATTCTATCTTTTAAAAAGTTTTCTAAAAATTTTGGCATGTGCCCTCTAAAAACCCCACTCGTGAATCTGTTGAAGTATATTATACCTCCATGTTGTATCGTATGCTTTTTCAATGTCAAAAGCACACCAACAACATGTTGTTTTGCAACAAACCCTTCTTGAATAAACGTCTCTAATCGAACCAAGTGGTCGATGGTGCAACGACGTTGACGAAATCCACATTGGACGTTCGCCAATAAACCGCGTGTCTCCAGCATCCACATTAGTCGTTTGTTGATCATCTTTTCGAACAATTTGCAGGACTGAGCCCTGTGGGACCCCAGACGTAACTTTGGCAGAGCTTGATTTTGCGTCATCAAATAAGACACACTGAGTACGGCCTTTTAAGAAGGAACGAATCCATGAAAGCACACAACCATCAACTTTGCATTCCTTGAGCTTGTCCAAAAGCCTGGCATGTGGGACACGCTCAAAAGCCCGGGCCCAATCCTAAGGATATAACATCAACCTGTTCCGCTTTCCCACTATCCATGGAAAACTGCCAGTCATCGATGACGTCGATTAGCATAGTGACACATTAGTAGGTAACCCAAACGTTCCCGCTCGATTTTTGTGATGGAGCAACGCCATTTTCTCAAAATTGTTAATTATACATTTACATTGATAAAAATGTTAGGTGTCACCCCACTTCCCCCTTCAGGGGGTGGGGGTGGAGGGTTTTGTGATTTTTACCATAGACACAAAACAAAACCATGAATTTCTTTGAAAATTCGTAGGTTTACTAACAACACAATGCTGAATTTAAAAAAAATACTAGAAGTTAAAAAAAAGACGCCATCTTGAAAACAATCACAGATTGTCGATATTATTTACAGGTATAAACCGCAGTAAAATTAAAAATAAATTAAAATAAATTTAATTTCGCTCTTTAATGTTTGTTTAAACAAATACTTTCGAAATTTTTAAAATCGGTTGATATTTACATCTTTTATGTTGATATTATAGGACAACCCTGTTTTGAATATTTTCACTTAAAAAATCATGAACGAATATTTTCAGATGGTAGTGGCATAATTAACACAACTATTCAACTGGGAAATACTGAAACATTCATGTGTAGAAGGCAGTGGTTTTCTTGGCATCAAACCATATTTAAAATCCTGGTTAAACCATGGTCAAACCATGGATTTTAAATAGTAATCACATGCTCAAACGAACACGAGCGCCGTTTTGTCCTCCGTTGTAAATTAGTTATTAATAGGATAGACGTTATATAAAAAAAACATATACATATTTATTAAGTTATTGCTTCCAATATGGGAAGTTATTAACAATTGGCTACCTTTACGCGCTTTTAATTTAATACGCGGGAAAATATCAATAAATATAATGTATGAAATACAACAGTGAATCAATGGCTTGAAGCCGCCTGCGGTTACTAATACGATTGGGGCGCTGGCCCACAGCGTATATCACTTGAAGAACGTGGGTTTGAATCCCGCAGAAGGCATTGGTTTTATATTTGTAAAATTGTTCACCCTCATATATCACCATGCATCGTCTCGAATAGTAATATTGCAATAGTAAATAAATGTATATATATATATATTTCTTACACCTGTTTCCAACATAATTCGGGTCAGGGGGTGGCTATAACCACCAGATTTTCTAAGGCACACAGAGTTTATTATAACACCGGCTTGCCGGGCCTGTCATGTTTTCTTCTCATTCGTTTTTTTCATCTTCCATTTCATCTTTTCGTCATTATCGTCCTCTTCTTTCTTGCTTCTTAAATAGTAAATAAATAAACAAAACTAGTCGCGCCCTAAAAATTACTTGAACTGGTGGACAAGTCACAGGTTGTCGTGAAACTATAAAACACTGTAAATTTGTTCGATGGAAAAGTCGCAGCTATAGAAAGAACCCGACATTTAAAGTGTGTTTGATTTGTAGTTATTTTTCATTGACTCCACTTGTTTAATCCAAGAAATTATTAATGTATTAACTTGTTAAATTCCTAGACAACCTGAAATTCCGCAAGTTCAAGTAATTGTTTGATTGTTGTATTATGGTGCAGAAGCCAATTGGAAGTATTGTAATCATCTGATTATTTTCGGTCGTATTCTGGACCTTGCTCATTTCTATAGTGTACATATATTAAAATATTATTGTAAAAATGAAGCATTTAAACTTTGTCATTATTTCTTTAGTTTCGAGTCTTTTTCTACCACATTGGTTAAGTATTGAGTGCAATTCATGATCGTGGAAAGTATGAAGATGTGTTTTGTGTATCAACAAGATCAACACTAGTGGACGAGTTTTGTGAGAGCCTTGAACGCGGCGTTGCAAAAAATGCCACATATTTTATAGATAGAGACAGATTGTTGCTTATTCAGATTGCAGCAAGATAATCTAGCATCCATCAAATGATTTTGAGCATACGAAACAAAGGCTGACTCGATAGACTTCAATAACAATAATTGAAGACCATTAGGTGCTCAGGAAGCGACCCTCCCCCCCCCCTCGAACTAATTTTTCACTATAGCAGTTTTGTTCAGAAAAAATTACGATTAAAAATTTCCACCTGTTTGCCACTTGGCAGCTGGGGCGTTTGACCTCCAGGGGTGTCCAAAGTCGAAAGTTGCGAAACTTTGACCTGCTATAACGGTCAAAGTTCTTGATAAAATTCCAAAATTCTTTTTAATTATCATTCAACACATTATTTTTGATTTTTTAAAACAAAAGCGACTTCACTTTTTGTAAAGGGGTGCCCAAAATTAATAATAATCTATTTTACTGTTTTATACACTTTAACATTAAAGTTGAACATATAATCCGCATTAAAGCTTTATTTAATACATAAAATGAAAGAACCATTGAATTTAAAAAATAAATTATGCAAAATCAATTCAAGGCTGTCCAAAATGCTGGGTTTTATATTATTGCTAATATACAACTTTTTTTTAAGTGCTAAAAATGTGTTCATGTTACTAAAATCAGTAAACCTGTCTAAGAATACGTATTGTATGTAGGCCTAGCAAAGAATTATAATTTTTATCAGGGTTGTCCAAAATTTTGAATTCAAAATTACAGCAATTTGAGAGAAATACAATAAAAATAGGGCAAAATCAATGTATTAGTTGGCCCAATCATCACCCAATTTATATTCTTACCTAAAAAATACAATGATGTGCTGTTTTAATACAGGGTTGTCCAAATAGTGGGGTTGTGTTCTTGTAAAGAATTGTTTGAATAAGGTCAAACTCGATCATAATATACCGTCAGGTGCAAGGGGAGCGACCCTTCGGGGCCCCCGAACTAATTTTCACTATAGCAGTTTTGTTCAGAAAAAAATCACGATTATAATCCACCTATTTGCCATTTGGCAGCGGGGGTTTTTGCCTGCGGGGGTATTCAAAGTCGTTTTAATGTTTTTTTTTTAAATTTGCCGTATTTCTTTTTTCGCTTTGAAAAATTTTCAATATTTTTCCCAAATACAATCACTAATATTTTTTCCCCACTTTTCCCTTCCCCTGCCCCGAACCTGTATCTAAAAAAACTGTTTTCTCATATGTGAGAAAACCACGAAAAAAGTATAAAAAAGGGAAATTTGTTTTGGGAATTTTATTATGGAATCAATGTGAAATTATTTGCACTAATAATCATACAAATGGTCCTTAAAAGCCCCTTTAAAACCGACTATATTGAATTCCACAGGTACATACATACATAATACAAAACAAAACATACATACATACATACATACATACATCCCAAAATTTACATCATACAACAAAACATACATACATACATACATCCCATACATACATACATACATCTACATACAATACAATACATACATAAAATACATACTTTACATACAAAACATACTACATACTACATACATTACATACATACTTTACATCCCGGAATGAACATTTATTAGGGGCTCACTGTATAGAAATTAATAATTATCCCCCCAATTTTTCTGATATTCAACTATAATTTTTTAAATTTTAAAAAAGCTAATCTCTTTCTCTCTCATCACAACTAAAAACATAATACCCCTAAAACCTTTGGCCCGGATATTAGTTCACCCTTCAAAAGCTACTTGTGATAAACCCCAAAAACCCAAGGAGTTTGTGATGAAGGTGAAGCCGATAAATACTGATTAAGCGGGCACGTAGCCTAAGCTAAAATTCCCTTTACCCTTAATTTTTACTGTTTGTTTTTTGTTGTAAAAATTTGAAAGAAATTTTTAAAAAAATAGAGAAATTTTTTTCCTTTTGGAGTTGTGAAAAACTAATCACTATACACAATGCACAATGGGGCTTATGGGCACATAACGAAAGTCAACTCAAAACCAAGCTGTGTGCATTACCCTGGAACAAATTGCTGGGAAAACCCGGGTATTCTATCTAAAATTTGACACCGCTAGTGCTTTTTTTATATCTTTAGGGGAAATGGGGGGATTTCCCTTCTGGGGTGATTTAATCAAGATGTTCAATCTTTTTTCGTTTTTATGAAAATTTTGGAAATTGGGGCCCATTTCTAATGAAATATGCTATCAGCGACCAAAAAGTAAATGGGTGTCTGGGTTTGTATTGACTACACCCCTCCCTTGTTTTAAATTTCTGTTCGGGGGTGTACTGATAAAAGAGGATAAAAAGGGGCAAACTTTTTTTTAAAAAAAAACCCATTAAAAAACTCTCCGAATAGGGTTTTTCTTTCTGCCGTATAGAAAGCCTCCCGACTTTCTGCATCCCACCCTTTTTTGACTATTTTTCCCCTTGCTCTATAACCGGGGGTTAATGTGAATAAATGTATATAATTTTTTAAAAAAATTTATGCTCCCTAAATTTTGGGATAAAAATATATGTACTCAAAAGTACAAACTGGGGAAACAAAGCCACCCAAACTGCATATTCTTACTGGAGTTTGGAAAAACCTTTTGAATACTCAGAAAATATAAAAAACACAATGAAAAATAGAAAAAAATTTTCCCGTGCAACCCGGGGTGGGATGCGGGTTTTGGGGGGTTCAAACATTTTTAAATAAATGAATAATTATTTTTGTACAAATTTCAACCCCAAATTTCAAAAACCCTTTAGTATAAAATTTTAAATTCCTACAAGATACACCCAAAAAATTAAGTCCCATTCCAAATGACAAATATGCATTGGTGGAAAAACATATAGTTTCGCTATAAACAAGCCTTTTTTTTATTTTGAGGGGGGTTTTTTCATAAAAAGATGTAAGAAGGAAAGGGTGCTTTTTTTTATTTTGGGATAACAAACATATATCTTTTGGACAAACCCCGTTTTTTTACCATAAACAAATCCCCTAATTGTTTTTTTAAAGGGTTTTTACTGTGCCCCAAAGTTGGGTTGCAAAAAAATTAAAGAAAAGCAGATAAACTTTTCCTAGGAAAAAATATGAACAATGTTTGCTTGTGAAACTTGGGCATTGGGCAAACCCCACCGTCTAAACGCCTCAGATTTTTAACTGACAAACATGCATGCATGAAAGAACCATATTTTTTAACTGTGGGGAAAACACACACTGTTTTTAAGTTCGGGGGGTTATATACGTAAAAGATGAAAAAAATGGCCGCCACAAGTTTTTATACTATTTTGTGCTTTTTGGGGAAAAAACCCTGTGTGTACATATAGCAAAAACATAGGTGTATTTTGTTTTACATAGTATGATGTTAGGGCTTTTTCAATCAAAATTTTAAAAAAAATTTTTAAATTTTCATTTAAAAAAAAATTTTTAAAATATTTTGCATATGTGACTTTGGACCCCCCCCTACCGTCTAAAAGGGCCCCCTCTGCCAATTTTGGGAAAAAGGCAAAAAATTGGGAAAAAACGATTAATTTCCTTTTAAAAAAACATATTGGGGCATTAAATTCAGGGGGGGGGGGGAAAAAAGGGGGGGGGGGGCCACCTAACGGTCTATTTTAGAAGAGCACGTGTTCCCTTTTTCAATAAAATAGGAACACAAATTGAGTACAGGGAGTGGGAGTACATTTTTACATCGGCTTTCAAAAGTTCATGTCCCCCCAATGAAGGGAAATGAAAATAAACCATGATGCTTGTCTTTTATAAAAAAAAAAAAAAAGCCCAGGGTTTACCAAATTTATGCTGGGGACCACAATGTAATAAAAGTATTTAAAAACAAAATTCTTTCATTCCCTTTTCGAACGGGCCCTTTTTTTCCTCGGACCCTCTGCCGGGAAATGTCGTTTCTTTGGGTTTTCTAGCAAAAAATTTTTTTTTATTGAACGGTTTTAAATTTTTTCTGTTTAAATTTTTTAACTCTTCCATGACATTTATCACTACTCAAAATGAAAATTTTACGTGCATTACAATAAATTAAAAAATCTATAAAAATTTATTTTCTGATATAGAAGCTAGCTACTACTTTTTCTTCTCTAGGCCAAACCTTCCCCCGGGGCCCGAAAGGGTTTTCTTAAATAAGTATGAAAAGTACCTCTTGAAAATTAACTAGTACTATTATACAATTTTTTTTAACATTCTACATTTTAAAAACATATTTAGAAATTCCCCTTGATCGCAAATTCAGCTAATTTTACTACTCCCGGGTTTACTTTACGACCCCCCAATTTTTTAAAGCAATCAATTTTAATTTTTAAATTTTTTTTTAAAGGTGATCGGGGATTTGGGGCGATCAAGCAATTTAAAAAAAAAAACCTTTGCAAACTTGGGGAATTACTAAAAAATTACCTGTTTTTGATAAATTTTTAGGTCAGTTTTCTAAAAAAAAGTAAGCAAAGTGCTCCGATCGGGGGGGGGGGGGGAAAAACACACATTCTTATTTTTCATTTAAATGCAAACCACAACCCGATGGCGATAGGACAAACGAATGAAACGATAGAGCTTCGTCAATGCAAGTGATCCTGACTTAACCTCTGCATTCTGCGTCAAGTCTCGTTTGCTCGAGTGCATCCAACAGTCTTAAATATGGATCAACTTAATAAACCAAATTGGCTCATCCGTCAACGCAACTAAAAACGTGGTAGAAAACCCTACATTAAAAATGCAGCACAAAGTTTTATCTAAAAAATGCTACCTACATAGCTTTCGAAAAATGTTTTTTTAAAAGAAAACACCAATTTTGAAAGAAAAAAAACGGTAAAACTAGAAACCTTAGTTTACTTGTAAAAAAATACAGTTTGGATAATACAGTAGGCTTATTTTAGAATATAAACGAATGTTTGATCTATAGGAATTAATTTACAAACTGTCTAATCCGAAATCGGTATGTGGCAGGCGACTTTTAACAATATCCTAATTAGCCAAGCAACAGGTGCCTTCAATCAAATGTTTGTGGAACGAGCAATCATCAACCGGTTTTTTAAATTTTTAATGTTTTACTTTAAGGAAACTTAACATTTTATGTTTTTTGATTTCATATTTTCATCAGCATTATGAATTTCTCACTATTTGATAACATGTCAAAAAAGTGATTATTTTTCCAAGATGGCGGCACAAATTTTACTTTTTGTATTTTTTTTCAAACTCGGCAATGTGTTTTTAGTAAAATATCAAAGTTTTATTAATTTCCAAGAAAAAAATCAAATTTTAATTAAAATAGTCACAACCTAAAAAAATTATCAATCTAAAATCGTATTTTACTATTTGGAATATGCGGCGTTGCTCCATCACGAAAATCGAGCGGGAACCCTAAATCATACATTTGGGTAACCCACTACATGACCTTTTTGGCAAAAACCCATGCTGACTATCACCAATGAGATTGTTGAACGTGAAGTGATCCAAGAGAGCTGCGGACACGAGCCTTTCCATCACCTTGCAGACAGCGCTTTTTAGTGAAATTGGCCTGTAATTGTCCAGGTTCGACTTGTCACCCTTCTTGAGGATTGGGACGACGTGAGCAGTTTTCCATTCATCCGGTACAGCTCCACATGCGGATGAGTGATTGAACAATCCCACCCAGTGATGGAGCCAGAGCGCCAGCACATTCAAAGAGAATGCGCGATGGTATACCATCTGGGCCATGCGCTGAGTTTGGTTTTGAATTTTTTAGACTTGCTGTGACTTCGGCGGTAGTGAAGTAGAGATTATGGACCCCGATGTGTGCCTGTTTGGGTGGAATAAACATGCTTGGTTGAGCTTCTGCGTTGAACGAATTTTTGAATTTGATGTTGAAAACATTAGCTATTGTTTCTGGATTTGTAAGTTTTTGCCCATTATCAGTGAAGTTAGCTGGCGCTGAATTGCCTTGCTTTGAATGTACATATTTCCAGAGGTTTTTGCTATTACCACCAAGACCCCAGATGTATTTTTGGTGAGCGTCAGGGATAAGAGTTTTGACCCGGTTTCTGTAAATATTGTATTTTTCCTTAACTTTTGGATCTAGGCTATTTTAGTAGCTCTAAATATACGATTTCTTTTTCGAATACATTTGAGTACTTCCTTGGTGATCCACGGCTCTCTTTGCTTGCCTTTGATGGTTGCCTTTGGTAAAATGTGAAAGGAATTACAAGTAAGATTTTTACAGTAAAAGTCATTCAAATTGGTTAGGTGGAACTTAAGATTTATTACTTTTTGTAGTTTGTTTTGGTCTAAGCTTGAACCTGTATGATAGGCCTTGAATTTTGACATTGATTGTAAAAGTATGGAACGAGTAACGAAGAGCAGATACTTCTATAACTCATCTCTATCTGCAGTTCACAATCAAGCTCTTCCTGTGAACCTAACTGGCACAAACAAAAGTCCAGGTAAGGTACCAATATGCATAATGGCCACCTCTGTTCAGTCGTCTAGTGATTCACTCTCCACATGTAATATCGATTATAACAAGAACTTGTGCATTTTATCTCATAATAACCAGTCCCAGTGCTCTCTACAAGTAAGTGACACATGTGCATCTATGAATTTAAGTCATAACTATCGGCCGTGCGTCGTCAAGGATCATCAGTGTAGACCTAGGGCCTCCTTGTGTGCGCACATGTGCTGTGAACCCTCGCCTGTAACGCAAGCATATCTTCCTACATCTGGACCTCTCGGCGTCAATGAATTCGAATGCAAACTCCCTCACCATGACATAGTACGCAATCTTCAATTGCTCACTGACAAAGTCTGCCTACTCGAGGCATTAATCACATCCCTAAATGACAGCCATAACCTCAAATGCGTGGTAGTAGGCAAACCGGAGGCTTTACCTCACAGCCATAGTGAGAAATCCCACAGCCTACCTCTATGTGTTGCAACAACCTGTGACACTGGAAGAGCGAGATGCAATATCACAAGCAAAGACTTCAAATCACCGCAGTCTGGATGTATCAAACTAGGCCTACCGGCACAAACAGACCAAGTACTTCAACGTCCCCCAAAAATTAGGCCTACGCTTGTACCAATCCTACCACAGCACCGTGAGCAGCACAATCCGAGGACTAGCAGGCCTGCACAGACTAAACACCTACAGCCTACAATCCAAACGAAACCCAATAGAAGGCCAAAGACAAACTCAGACAGTAGAACTAAGACTTCAAGTGGGTCAACACCACCAACTCCGATGAGTGTGTGGAACAAGCTTGAGACTGATCTACAGCCTAAGCCGTTCTGCCACCCAAACAGGTATGGACCGCTTGCCGTAGACGAAGAAGAGGAAAACTTTCCAACTCTTCCAAATATTTCAAACAAAATCGTAGGCCTAAAAATCGTTCAACACATAGGCCCCCTACTGTCATACATAGGCCTACCTCAAAACAGGCCAAAACTGTGGTGGTTGGTGAAAACACGGTGGTCATCAGTGACTCTATGTTTACCGGATGTAAATTCCTATTAGACAAAGAAAATGGGCCTAGACCCTATCATCTAGACCTTCACGACGACGACAACATGAGAAACTAGGGCGCTTCAACCGGGTGGGTCATATTGCGCCGCCTGGGAAGGAAAGTAAATTAGAAGAGTTAATGCAGGTATGTTTGATGATAAGATTGTTTTCTAAGTGATATAAATAACAAAATAAATTGAAGATGAAGAAAGTAATAGCAAAAGAAAAGTTATGTATGTAAATGAAAATAAAGAAAAGAAAGAAATGTGTATGAAGTTAATTAAAGTTTGTTAAATAGATTACTTTGGATGAGAAATTTGGAAAGTTTTGTCGCCGTTATCAAATGATAAAAGTTCTTCATTTGATTGGGAGAGATCAAAATGTGCATGCGCAAGGCATCATATTTGGTACATTCTGCTAGCATATGATGTACGGTTAAAGGTACATCACATGTGTCACATATGGGGATAATTCTCTGGTTTAGAGATATCCGTGTGTTAGGCGTGTGTGCCCTATACGAAGTCTAGACAATACCACCTCTTCTCTACGTGAGAGTCGAGACGTAGGTGGACGAATTTTGTTAGTCAATGTGGGCATCACACAAACGCATTTGTTTTTTTTTGCAACACTCCCAAGATGTTTGTCGCAAATCCAACAATCTTTGCTTGAATCCACTCTTGACATCTGGAACGGGAACTAGATTGAAATCAACGTCGGCGACGCTGGGAAGCTTCCTTAGCACCCCCTATCAGCGTGTTCATTTCCCTCTATGCCACGTGTCCAGGTATCCAGCAAAAACTCTATTTATAACCCTTAGAGGTTATTTTTTTCTAAATAGAATTGGATGTCTTGAAACCAAATGATGACTTGAATACATAGTTCTATAGCTTGAATTTGAATTTAAAACTATCTGAACACAAAAGGTATCCTCCAAAACGACAGCGTATAATGTATTTAAGAGCTTCACGGATGGCGAATAACTCTGCAGTGAAACTGAACACACGTCGCTTAGCCTGAAACGTTCAGTTAAGGTGGAGCAATAAAAAGCACTTCCAACCTTGTTGTCAATTTTGGAGCCATCTGTGAATACCAAAGTAAACCTTTGATGTTCATGGCAAATCTCTCTTAAGTTAATTTTGAATACACTATCGCAAGTAGAGTTTTTAATCAAAACGACAAAGGTCAAATATAATAATCGGCTCTGGTTGTAAACCAGGGCGGGGTTATTGTTTAAAATACAAAATTAAAAACTTTTGGCATATGAAATTCTTCAAGAGTAAACAAAAGTTTACATCTTAATCCCGTTGGAAGAGATGCCTTGGGTTTGTTATCAAAGTGTCTGACATATGCCCGTGTTAAAAACATTCCGTTTTCTGGATGGTTAGGCATAGCTTTAATTTTCATTACATACGTACCCATCAAGAGGTTTCTCCGTTCTGCCAAGGAGGACACACCTGACTCGGAATACAAGCTGACTCCCGGGGCTTGTTCGAAATGCACCAAGGCAATACAAAAGACCACAATGGTGGACAGTGCCCTAGAAGTTTAAGGGTTGTGTTACTTGCTGAAGATTTATACGAAACATCCATAGTCCATTTTGGAGCAAACTAGAGATCCGTAAATTCCAACATGCAAGTCCTATCTGCACCCCACGATGTTTACTGAAAACCCTTTCAATAGGTTGATTTTCAACATGCATTTTTCCCGTAACTCAACAACGTGGTCTTTCCCAATTTAGCTTTTTGTCAACACCATGCCGAGAAAAACGGACATTTGTTTGGGGGGAATAGAAGTTCTACATTGTTAAACGATAGTTGTGGGTCATTTTGGATTCCTTGAAGACGGCAAAAGTGAATGCACTGAGTTTTTTCGGGAGAGAATCGTGTCCCCCGCTTTCGAGCCCATTCACTTATATTGTTCAATCCAATTTGCACGTGTCTTTGGGCTGTTGAAAATTTACCGATCTATAAAGATTCCCAGGTCATCTACAAATAGGCACGACATTAGGCTCTTTGGGATACAATCCACTACACTGTTTATTCCAATAGCAAACAGTGATACCGACAAGACCGAGCCTTGTGGTACACCTTTTTTCCGGGTGAGAACGAGTTTTGACAAAACATTGTTAACACGCACTTTGAAAATTCTATCTTTTAAAAAGTTTTTCTAAAAATTTTGGCATGTGCCCTCGAAATCCCCACTCGTGAATCTGTTGAAGTATACTATACCTCCATTTGTATCGTATGCTTTTTCAATGTCAAAAAGCACACCAAAAACATGTTGTTTTGCAACAAACCCTTCTTGAATAAACGTTTCTAATCGAACCAAGTGGTCGATGGGGGCAAACGACGTTGACGAAATCCACATTGGACTTCGCCAATAAAACGCGGTCTCCAGCATTCACATTAGTCGTTTGTTGATCATCTTTTTGAATAATTTGCAAAAGCAACTTGTCAGAAAAATATAGCGATATGAATTTTGGCATCGACTTATTTTTTGTGGGTTTAAGAAGGGGAATTAAGATGGCACTACGCCAAACTATCGGGAAATATGTCAGATAACCACAAAATACTAAAAAAATAAAATAATAACTTCCAATGAGGGATCAGTCAGGTGCACAAACATGTCGTTGTGCATTTTCTCTTCTCCCACAGATGTGGGGACGTAATGAGCTTAACGCCATACGGAGTTCCCACAAAGAGAACGCTCTGTTGTATGGCTCATCGTTTTCAGATTAGAAATTAAGTTTTCGAGCTTTTGTCAACTGCTTGTGTGCAAGAAATTCTGCATCATATCGTGCATTACTGCTTACTGATGCAAATGTGAACCCAGTACTGAAGCCACATCTGCTGGAGTAGTAATTAATTGCCCGCCTCCTTGATAGCGGGGATGGTGTTTACCTGATGTCCACTAATTGATTACATCCTTTTTTCCACACCATCGTGGAAAGGTGCTGTAATTTATAGAAGATACCATACTCTTGCCATGACTGCCTCTTACTATGTTTGGGATAATTCGTCTCGTTTTCGCTCTCTCGTGCTTGAAATTAAATTAAATTTTCAAATGTAGGAAATGTTTTTAAATTTTTTTAAAAGCTGCTTTTTTGCCTTGAAGGCCCAAATGCGCAATCTTTGTTCCACCGGGGGACGACACGACGACGTTGTTCACCACTATCAGTGGTATACTGGCATATGCGGGCATCGAGCAAGCATTTACTAACCATATTGACAAGCACGTTGGGGTCACGAGAACTTGTAAAGTCCACCTTGAGCAAAGAGACTTCACAAATTTTCCCCTTGGAACTTTCCCCAATCAGCTTGGCAAGTCTCCATCCCTGACCTGGATTGTGTGGCCTATTGTAGTTTAATCCCATTCACCTGAATTGGAAAATGATCACTTCCATGTAAATCATCAAGCACATTTAGCTCGAGATCAACGATAGCAATGGTGTACACATGAACTAAATCTATGGCTGAAAAAGTCCCAGAATGTGACGTAAAAATGAGTCATCTGGCCCGTGTTCAACAATGAAACATCATTGTGTTGTAGAAAATCTGCTACAACACAACCCCGTTGATCAGAAACTACTGATCCCCAGTCAGTATGGTGAGCGTTAAAATCCCACCCAAGATTACGGGTCCATGTAGTTGGGTCCGACAATGCCTCCAGATCGCGTCTGCTAATGATTAATGGTGGTGGAATGTAAATAAAACATAATGTGGTTACATTTGGAATGTAAGCTGTAAAGGCGACGGCCTGAAAGGGGATTTTGTCACAAATTTGGTGGCATACACAGAGTCATGCACCAGAATGGCAACACCTCCCTGTGCACGTTCACCTCCTGTAAAATCCTTCGGTAGATTGTATAACCCTTAACCGTAGGGTTATCAGTTGGTTTTAAAAAGTTTCTTGTAATAATAAGATCAAGGGTTGTGTGTTTTGTAAGAGTAGCTGTAGCTCTTCTAGATTTGCATAGAATCCTCTACAATTCCACGTTATTAGTGTAGCCATTTAAGTTTATAGATGTTGTATGTATCTTAAATACAGCTGTTATTTTTTAAATTTCACTTTATGGGTTTTTAAAATATCAAAAGGATTCTCATCCATTAACCGATCCTCCAACATGTCATCAGTAAGTGACGACGTGGATGGGCTGTTTTTTTGGTGGGAATCTTAATAAATTCTTTTAATATTTGTACCCACTAAATCCTCAACAGGTTTCTGGGTTTTTTTAAAATGTGCTGGTGATTTAGGTAAATTTGCTGCAACTTGAACATCAACATTGCTGTTGACGTCTTGCTGGCGAAAAAATTTACCTAATTTTTTACTCGGAATTTGAGATCGGTCAGGGAAAGTACTCTTGTAAGAGTTTTACCTGCTCCTGTTGTTGCTTTGCCCTTTATCTTTTAATTGATCTTGTAGTGATTTTTTGTATCACAAGCAAAGTTTGAATCGTTTTCTTTAGCTTTGCGTTCTCTTGAACCATGGTGATGTCTTCAACATGGCTGGTAGCCGCATCAGCTTCAACATGGCTGGTAGCCGCATCAGCTTGGGGATTTATATGTAGGGTTTTGAGATGTTGTCTATAGGATTTGTTGTCATTATGCCCCCTACTACTTGAAAGGGTACCGCTTGCGCAAATGATACTGGAAGATTAGATGGTGTGGTAATTTGTCTTATACCTTTTCCTTGCCTCATGAACATTTAGTTTTTTCAACCGCCCTTATCTCACATATCTTCTTCTCTTCCGTCCATCTAGGACAATCACGGGAAGAAGAAGCATGAGGACCACTACAATTGACACACTTGTTTGGATGTTCACACTGCCCCTTCACCATGAGATTTTTAACCCCCAATTTCTGCAAATAGGTTCTGATTTACAAACATTCTTGGTGTGTCCAAAAACTTTGACAGGTGAAACACCTCGTGGGGTTTGGTATATAGGTTCTAACATCTAAAATGTGGTATCCCACTAACACTTTTTCAGGTAAATCCTTCGTGTTGAAGGTGAGGATTGTTGTGCCAGTTGGAAATTCTTCTCCATCAACACGGGTCATTATTCTATACAAGTCAATGACACCTTGTTTGGAGAGTTCCTCTTTAATTTCCTCATTGGTCACATATTTTAGATCAGAACAACTAATAATTCCTTTAGAATTATTTAATTGTTCGTGCGGCTTAACTTCAATGTCGAATAGGTAGTCAAATTTTTTGGTTTTCAATAAAAGTTCAGACTGCTTATCATTAGCTGTCTCAACCAAAAAGCATTATTTCGCAGTTTCCGTACTGATTTTACGGTAACCTGCTACACCTTGAATTGCTTTTGCCCCTCGCAACTGATGATATTTTAAAAAATGTTGTGTTCTCTTTTAATGATTTAATAGTCAACATTCTAGGTAATTTTGTACTAGGTTGGTAGTTTTTAACCATAGTTTCAAGGGTAATTTCTGGTTCAAAATAAAGACCTAGGTCTTTTCTTTGATGGTAATTGTTTGTTTTGGGGATGGGAATGGGGTGATTGGGGGTGATTAAGATTTTCCATAGTAGAAAAGGGGACAACCTACAAAATTTCCTGGAAAAAGACTCAACTAGCCCACGTTGGTTCTTCCACATAGGGCCTTGTAAACATTAAAGATTTCTTTTTTTCATCAGGATGGTATGTAGGAAAGAGCCAATTTTATGTCCGGACTAAAGACATAGACGCAATGTCTTTTACCAGTGTGGTCGGCTCCCGACCCTTCTCTTCCCATAGCTCTCCACATTGGTACATACAAACCCACGCAATCTATGTCCGGGCTGCCCCAAAGTGCAACATAATGGTGACAAAAAGTTTTCACTAGCCGATTGACCCAGGTGGGCTAGTTCTGAATCTCCCGTCTATGATGAAGCAGGTGGCCAAAGTTGCGTGTTGGTCCTTGTTTTCTCGCAAGAAACATTTTCCTCAACAACCAGGATCCCCTTTTTCCAAACCCGGGACGGGTCGCACCGCACGGCAAACACGGCGGTAGACGTTTAGAACAAAAGGGGCCAGCATTGATGGTAAAGAGTAGAAAAAGTGAAAAAGTAATAAATAGATATGATTGTAGAGTAAATGTGAGTGTGGGAAAGTGAAAATATATGCATGAGAGCCCCCTTTGCGATCTCCAGTCACCTCAAGATCTTATATGAGGGTCTCACACCGACTGCCTCTTTGTCGCCTTTTACGATGGGGCCGAGGAGGAATGCTCTGGGCCTATTCTGCCCTGGGCCCAGACGGAAGATGATTTTTTGAGAGTTGTTTTTTCCTCTGGTTCAGGTACTTCCCCCCCTTTATTGCTAACTGATGTTTGAGAGGGGGGCCCTTTTTTCCTCTTTTCTTGATGTTAATGATTAATAGTGACATGAAAGGACGAACGACGTGAGAAACTAGGGCGCTTCAACCGGTTAGGTCATATTGCGCCGCCTGTGTTATTGAAAGTTGATGAGTTGAGTAAAATGGTGTGTTTTAAAGATTATATTTGTTTTAAAGTGTGTATATTACAAGAAAAGAAAATGATGGGTGATGACAGTTTTCAGCAAAACCATAGTTTTAAAGAAATGAGTTTTGATGTGAATTATATTTTGTTTAATAGATTAATAGATCTTTGGATGAGAAATTTTGAAGTTTTGTCGCTGTTGTCATTTGATTTTTTATTTACTTGGATTAAGAACGCGTCAACTGTTCGGTCATAATGCACCACTCTAGCCTTAGGGTGGTTGGTAGGGGGGGGGGGGGGCATGCTGGTCAGAACCAGCCACGGAAAAAGGGGTGGAAAGGGGGTTTCTCACGTCGCGGTCCCTCATCGTCTTAGTCATCGTTCGTTGTGTCATTTTAATCGTCGCCAAGGGGTCGGTCAAGGGAAGGGAAAATGTCCCCGACAACGATTTCCAGAGCTCGATTCTAGTTTCGGGATGACAAATACTCCTTTTCATACTAGCTGATGTTTGCGAGGTGGACTTTTCCTCTTTAATCGCTTTTTACGATTAGCAGAGCCATGCTCTGGGCCAATTCTACCCCGGGCCCAGACGGGGGTCATTATGATATTAGTTTTTCATACGACTGGGAGAGATGACCGCCAGATCTCGCCTCCAGTTTCAGAGAGTAAAGTACTCCCCAACATACCAGATGAAGTTTTGAAGATTATTAGGTTGAAGGGCGTGTCAACCGTTAGGTCATATTACACCTCCTGCGATATAATAGTTTATACTAGTTAGTTAATATACTATAACTATATATATATATATATATATATATATATTTCACAAGATATTCTTTCGCGACCCGATATAATTGAAGAGAAATTATAACATTGACGGGATGTTTCGTCGCGTCGTAATGGTGAATAATTTACATTATTCTTGATTTCCCGACGTAGCGTCATCACTGTGGATGACAATTTCAAGGGACTGCTGTTCTTTCGTTTGTTTGCCTCTGTTGCAAACGTTCACTTCTTCTTGGAACTGCCAGGATGGCGGTGGACGGCTCTATTTGTGTTGTTGTTGTGGTGGTTGAGGTGGTTGTGGAGGTGGTGGTAGTGGTGTAGGTTTGTCTTGTGGATGAAGATGCTGTTGATGCTGTTGTTGATCTGGTGGTAGTTCTTGGTTTGAACGCATTTTCTCCGCTGAGAGGTGATTAATTAAATTAATGGCAGGAATCTACGAATCACTTAGTTTGTAACCACCTACATCTCCATTCATATTGTTATAGGTGTTTTTGAAATTTCAATTGACTCCCTTATGAGTCTAGGCCAGAAAGCATTATTTTTGTTTCATCAAAAAGATTCTCATGCCTTGAGTCAGCCATATTGTCTATGGCATGCTTAGCAATTGCAGACAACTCGACGTCACGCTTATATCAATGGTTTTTGTGTTCTTTTACCCTTGTTGCCACTGTCCTTAAAGTCTGGCCTACATAGCTACAGCCACACTTGCAAGGGATTTTATAAACTCCACTTCCGGCTAGATGTACTGGGTCCTTTGGCGATCTCAACATGGTAGAAATTTTATTTATAGGCTTAAATATTGTCTTGATGTCTAGCTTTTCAAGGTAACGTGCTATGCGATCAGTAGTAAATTTCACATATGGCAGGGAAGCGAGTTTAGGAGGATTTTCAGGTTTCTCAGTTAATTCTTTGTTTACCTCAGTTCTGTTGAAAGCTCGCCGGATGTTGACCGCACTATAGCCATTGCTCTTCATGTAAAACCATGGAGCGCATAATATCAAAGGAAATAATTCAGTATATCAAGACATCAAATATTCTTAATAAAAATCAACATGGTTGTATTCCGGGAAGATCTTGTGCTACATTACTGACAAAGGTTTTAGACGACTGGCAGTATGCTCTAGAGGATTCCAAATGTAAACAGGTAGATGCAATACTATTGGATTGGTCAAAGGCGTTTGATCAAATCTCACACTCAATTCTCCTCAACAAACTTTCAAAGTACGGTATTACTAGACCCGTACATAAGTGGCTAAAAGACTTCCTAATCCGTCGGTCTCAAAGAGTAGTATTTCAAGGAGGTGAATCGTCCTTCATAGATGTAACATCAGGAGTGCCTCAAGGATCTGTTCTTGGCCCTATTTTATTCAATTTATTTATGATGGATTTACCCGAATGTATCACCTCAGATATGAGTCGGTATGCGGATGATTGCACATTGTACAGAAAGATTTTCTCGAAAAATGATATTGATATTTTGCAATCCGATTTGAACAACGTAAATACTTGGTGTCGTGAGAACGAAATGAAACTAAATCCACAAAAGTGTAAAAATTTGCTTCACTAGATCAAGAACCCCATTAAGATTTAATTATATCATTAACGGTTCAATAATTGAATCAAAGGATCAACGACGACGTGAGAAACTAGGGCGCTTCAACCGGTTAGGTCATATTGCGCCGCCTGTGAATGAAAGTAAATTAGAAGAGTTAATGCAGGTAAGTTTGATGATTAGATTGTTTTCTAAGTGTATAAATAACAAAATAAATTGAAGATGAAGAAAGTAATAGCAAAATAAAAGTTATGTATGTAAATGAAAAGAAAGAAAAGAAAGAAATGTGTAAGATGTGAATAATTTTGAATCGGCTCTGGTGTAGACCAGGGCAGGTTATTGCTAAAAACAAATTAAAAACTGTTGGCAGATTAAAATCTATAAGATCAAACAAAAGTTTACATCTTAATCCCGTTGGAAGGGTTGCCATCGGTTTGTATCAAAGTGTCTGACAAATTTCACATTGAAAACATCACGATTTGATGGATGGTTGGGCATAGATTTAATTTTTATTACGTACGTACCCATCAAGAGGTTTCGCCGTTCTGCCAAGGAGGACACACCTGACTCGGCATACAAACTGACTACCGGGCTTGTTCGAAATGCACCAAGAGCAAGACGAAGACCACAATGGTGGACAGTGTCTAGAAGTTTAAGGGTTGTGTTACTTGCTGAAGAGTATACGAAACATCCATAGTCCATTTTGGAGCAAACTAAAAGTTTTCCTAAAAATTCTCAACAGGGGCAGTCCCTATCTGCAAAACCCCCAGGTATTGCTTAGAAAAAAAAAAAAAAAAAAAAAAAATTACATGGGGATTTCAACTCTCTTTTCTAAAACAACTTTTTTCCAAATTTAGTTTTTTAAAACCGAAGAGAGGGAATTTTTTAATTGAACCCAATTGTTAAAACAATTTTCATTTTAAATTGAAGAAAAAGGAAATCCCTGATTTTTTTTGGGAAAATAGCCCCCCCTTTAAGTTCACTTTATTTTTCATTCCTTTCCCGGTTTTTGGTTTTGAAAAATTTCCCAGGGAAAACCCGGTATCTAAAAAAGGTCCCAAAAATTTTTTTATTATTTGTTCTTTGAGATAGAAAGGGTTTTTAAAGAGGGGCAGGGGAAAAAAGGGAAAGTAAGGTAGCCTCCCTGGCCCTTCCTGGTATATAAACAGGAAGTGGTTTATTTTTTGTCAAAAATTTTAAAAAAATTTTTTTAAATTTAAACGATAAAAAAATAAAGCAACAAAAAACCAAAAAATAGGCCTCAAACCCTTTTTCTTAAATCATTTTCCCATTTTTTACAAATTAATTAAGGGCAATTTTCTTAAACCAATGATGAAAAAAAATAAAACGTTGAAAAAAAAGGGCAATGAATGGGGCCTAAAAAAGGCGAATTCAAATTTTGATTTTTTTTGACTGACATCCCCCAATTTCCCCCCAAAAAGTACCATTTAAACTTCATTTAAAGGGTAAATTTAAATTTTGGAGCAGCGGAAATAACTTCTTTATCTACCCTTTTACTTAATTTTTTTAAAATTATTTTTTTGTTTGTTTTTTAGTTTTTTTTTCAAAAAATAAAATAAAATTGTAGCCGAAAAATGAGCAAAAACAAAAAACTAACCTTGATTTTTAGGTAATTATTTTATAACAACTAAAATTGGGGAATTTGAAATATGTTTTTCTGGTCGTAAACCCCAAAAAAAATTTAAAAAAAAAACGTTTTATTTTTTATTTTTTTTACTAAAAAACCCCCTTAAAAAATGATTTAAAATTAATATTTTGTTTCAAGTTAAATTTGAATTTTGGAGGGTTTTTTGCTATTTTTTTTAAAATTTTTATCTAACCTTAAATAAGGAAGGTTTGATTGGTTCCAAGTGTTCATTTTTTTCCGTAAAGAAAAATTTGTTTCCCCAGGCAAAAATGTTTAAAAAGAAAAAACCATTCCTTAATTTTCGTTTATTTTAAATTTAAAACTGCCGGGGCCAATTTTTTAAAAAGGCGGGGGGGCCCCAAAAAAAACAAAAAAATGTTTTCAACCCCAAAGAAAATTTCAATTAAACCTTTTTTTTTAAAAAATTTTTTCGGGATTGCCCCTTTAATGATTTTATGTTTTTGTTTCTTTAAATTTATTTGGTTTTCTAAAGGGTTTTGCCTTTCCAAACCTTTTTAAGGGTAAATTTTTCCCTCTACTAGTGATTTTTGGGGCAGCCCCGTGTTTTGACGAAAGCAAACCACCCCGGGTTTAGGGCCCCAAACGGGGGGGGAAACATACAAATTTTTTGGGAACCCAAAAAATTTAATAAAACGTTTAAAAAAATTAAAACGGAAAAAATTGCCAATGAAAAATTTTTTCGATTTTTTTTTAAATTTTTTTGGGACCGGGGTGAAAGAAAAAAACCCTCGTTTGTTCCACCCCTTGCGGGAAGAACCAAAGGGGGTAATGGGGGGTGAAAAATAAACCAAAAAAAAAAGTTCAAAATTCAAAAAAAAAATAATCTGGGGTTTTTCGACATTTTTCCGTTCCAACCTTTTTGTTTGGCGGAGATTTTTGGTCATTTCGAAATTAAAAAAAGGGTTTTTTCAAACTAGGTTTGGGCAACCCATCTCCTTTGTTGGGGGATTTTGGCCCTTTGAAAACCCCAAACCGAAAGGAAAGGGGCCCACTTAGTTGGGGAAAGGGGGGGGGCCCCTGCGGGAAAAACCCCGGGGTGGGGAGGGGGGGGGGGGGGGGCGTTTTGTGTCACTGTCTTTGTCTTCGGGGAGGTCGAAAGGGTAAGGGGAGGTTTCCCCCGACGCGTTCCCAAAGCTCGCCTTAGTTTTGGGAAAAAATTACTCCCCTTTACTAGCTATGTTTGCGAGGTGGACTTTATCTTTTGAATGCCTTTTACGATTAGCGAGCCATGCTCTGGGCCCAATTCTACCCCGGACCCAGACGGGCAATGGTTGGGGTCAAAGGAATGTTATTACCAAATGGGTGAAAATTTTGGAATGCATATTTTTGCATGTTTGCTGTATATTATTTTTGCCATTTTCAAAACACTATATAAAGTGCCTTTTAGATTAGCACGAGCTGTATATCCATGTGACACACTGAAAAGGAAATTGACGACGACGTAGAATTTAGGGCGCTTCAACCGTTAGGTTATTTTGCGCCGCCGTTTTTTGAAAGTTGAAAAGAAGAGTTAAAAAGTGTGTTGTAATTATTTTTTTTTTAAGTGTGTTAAAAAAAATAAATAAATCTGTTTAACGTTCTTTAAAAGAAACATAAATGTGGGACCACGGTGACAAACGCTTGGGCGGATAAAAGAGTATGGCTACACGCAGCCCCTGGCTTCGTGTCCCCCATTGCCATGTGTTTTTTGTTATCATCTTTATCATTGTAATTTATGTAAGTAAACCGTAAAGATTTTTTTAACAGCTACTTTTTTTTGGAATCTGGGCTACGAAACCCCAGATTGAGTTTTGATTAGATCTCCAGTCGTAGCAATTTTTATGATTCGACCTATTTCAAAATCCTACCCCGGGAAGCAAGTTAACGGTAAAACAAATGTGTGTAGGCCTATTTTTTTAAATACCAGACAAAAGTTTTTGGGGGTAAACCAAATACTTACGCACTTCGACGAAAATTTTGGTAAAACGAATATCTTTACCTGTAGCTTCGTCTAACGTGAAAAATGAGGTCGAAACTTTTTTTATTTTTTTGGGTTCAAGGACGCGTAAACCCGTTAGGATAATGCCCACTCTAACCTAGGGGGGGGGGGCCCGCTGGTCAGAACCACCACTGGAAAGGGGAAATGGAGTTTCTCACGTCGGGGTCGACATCGTTTTTATCATCGTTCTTTGAGTCATTGTCATCGTCGTCAGGGAGGTCTCAAGGGGAAGGGAGGGTGTCCCAAGACGACGATTGCTAGAGCTCGCCTCTAGTTTCGTTAAATGGGCACTTAAATAATTTTGAAAGTTTTAAAACGCGAACAGTTGCTGTTAAATACCTTTACAGAGCCCAAGTGCATAAGTTTAGTTTTAGTTTTGACCTTTTAAATTTAAAGTTTTTTAAAAACTGTCTCTTTTATTGTGCATAACATACGTGGATAATAAACAAAAAAACAAAAAACGTGATGTTTTCCTGAAAAATAAAATTAAAAAAGGGTAATCCCTTGAGTTGAAATAAAAATCATGACGAAATAACTGTAGTATAGTGGAAATTTTCCAAATTACCCCACTGCCCAAGCGGCTTTTCTTACTAAATGTTTTTGTCCTGTTAGATTCGCGGCAATTACTGTGCCACCTCTGAAAAACCCCGTGGCTAGACCCCCCCCCCCCCACTATAGCAGCCACACGGTATACATGTTTTGTAAAAAGCTCATAAAATTCCCCCCCCCCCCCCCCCCCAACCAAAACCCCCCAACAACATACCCAAACCCACCAAAACTTCCCTTTTTAAAAGTAAACGATCATTGTCTAACCCCTTTCCAAGCACATCACAGCCCACCATCAGTCTTTCATGCCGCCCGCGGGGGGCCATGTGATTAAGGCGCTGGTCTCAAGCGCATGACTCTACGACACGTGGGTTCGAACCCCGCATACGCATATTTTTTTTAAAATCGTCATCTAACACCACGTCGTCTCGAATAGCCTAAGAGCGTTAATATGGCTTTAAGAAACGAACTCACACTCTAACCCTAGCTTCAAATATAAACCTCTCACAACACATAACACTGAAATGCGCAAAGCACTGCAAAATCAGTAAGCACCACAGCAATGTCGTGTTATTCAGAAAATCTCGCGCAAAACCTAGCTGCACACAAACTATAAACTAACACAGGGTATAACACTAGACTCCTCGCGCTAGCCCTAGCTGCACCCCCACGCCCGCCCGACCGTGGAAGGTCCGGACTGGGGCTACAAACCCCTCCTTCCCCGGCATCGGAGTCAATGATGCATACCCCTGGTAGAATGCACACTGCACACACACTAGACAAACACACGGTTTTAATACACTAGACATCGTCGCGCTAGCCCTAGCTGCACCCCCGCGCCCTCCCTAGACGTGGAAGGTCCGTACTGGGGGTTTACGAAGCCCCCACGCTAGTGTATGTGAGTCATATGATGCACTAGCCCGGTAGAATGCCACACTGCAGTGGCGGATGCAATCCTCACTACAGTGGCGTACACTAAGTGATCGGGAACCAAACAACAGGGGTTCGAATCTTTATGCCACGCTCACAGTGGCGTAGAGGTCAAAAACGGGCCTACTTCGGGAAAGCCCGGACCAGTCAGACCTCTACTGTGGTATCAAAAAGGTGGTAAGAAGGGGAAGGGATGTCCTTCACATTGCCCACGGGTAACTTATTTTAAAAAAATAGGGATCTTTTAAGGGGTTTTTAATTTTTTTAAAAGGAATGTAATAACAATAACCGTACGGGAGTGTTTCCCACTAACCAAATCAAAAAAAAAAAACTTTTTAGAAAAAAGTTCGGGGGCTTGACAATGGGGAAATGATGAGATAAATTAAAAGATGCTTTTGGTATGTTTAAATCTAGATGATTTGGTTTGGTTTCTTTGGATTGAGGGCGCGTAAAAAAACGTTGAGGTCAAAATGCGCAACTCTGGGCTTAGGGGAATGGTAATGAGGGGCCCATGCTGTTTAGAACCAGCCAGGGGGTGGGGAAAAGGAAGGGATGTTCTCACGTCGCGGTTGTCATCGTCTTTGTCATCGTTCGTTCTGTCATTTTATCGTCGCCGGGGTAGGTCGGAAGGGAAAGGGAAAAGGCCCCGACGACGATTGCCATAGCTAGGACTATTTTTGGGGAGTAATGTACTCCCCTCTTCCTAGTGATGTTTGCAAGGGGGACTTTTTCTCTTGAATCCCCCTTTTACGATTAGCAGAGCCTGCTTGGGGGCCAATTCTCCCCGGGCCCCAGACGGGAGAAAAAAAATTGTAAAATTAAACAAAAAGTACGACAAAAGAATCTCGGGCGCTTTAACCGGTTTAGGCCATATTGCGCTGCATTTGATATTGTATTAATAAATTGAATATGGGATTTTTTAATATTAATGACGTAATTTTTAATAAATTTTAAAGGAAGCGTCAACCATAAGGTCTTAATGCGCCACTCTAGCCAAGGGGCTGTGGGAAGGAAGGTACCATGCTGGTCAGAACCAGCCACGGGTAAGAGGAGGAGTGTCGTGTTGGTCAAGGTGAGAGATTCGGGAAGTATCCCAGTCCCACGACTGCCAGAGCCGCCTGCACTTGGATTATTGTTTGTTGGGGACTCAAAATTAAAAGGGCACAATGCACCACTCTATCGAAAAGGGATGTCGTGAGATAAAACCCGTGCTGGGCAAACCTGCGTACGGCCAGAGAAGGAGAAAAAAGTTTCTTTCGTCGCTTTTTTTGTCATAGTTTTTTCATCATTCTTGTATTAAATAAAATAAAACAAATAATATAAGAGTCTACCCATCAATTATATACCTGATTTTCAGTGTTGCCGTACTCGATTCTAGATTCGGGTGTTGTAATACTCCCTTTACAGCTGATTTTGCGAGTGGGGCATTTTCTCTTGAATCGCCTTTTCGATTAGCAAAACCATGTTCTGAACCAAAAGCTAACCCCGGCCCAGACAAGATATGTGGGGGTTTAAAACAAAACATGGCGACGTGAAGAAAAGGGGCTTCCCGGGTTTCGTAATATTGCGCCCCCTGCGTATTGTAAAAATGTAATTTTAAAGAAATTTGTTTTTGGGGATTTGTGATTATACGTGTTTTTTTGTTTTGGTATTTTTTTTAATTTGGGAAAAAGGGCGCATCACCGTGAGGTCAAATCACCACTCTGCCCAAAAGGGGGGGGATGGGGGGGAGGGGCCCATGCCGGTCACAACCAGCCACGGAAAAGGGAGGATGGGGGTTTTTTTCACGCGCGGGCGTTCGTTTTTGTTCGCGTTTTTTTCACGCGCCGGGGGGCGTCAAAACGTCCCCCGCACGTTCCGGTGCCTTGTTTCGGGGGGGTTTTGTCCACGGGGGGGGGGGGCTTTTTTCCCCGCCACGATTGCAAGGCTCGCCCAATTTCCCCGGGGCGGTAAGAACCCGCTTGTTTCTATTTAGTTTGCGGGTGGGGGGGTGTTCCTTAAGGGCCCTTAAAATAACCACCGCCGCAAATCACGGGGCCCAACCGGTTGGATTTGGCCGCCCTTTTTAAAAATTTATGAAGTAAATAAAGTGCGTTTGAGTGTTTTTTTTTAAAACTTTAAAAAAAAAACGTTTGGGGAGTAATACAAAACAAAGATATTTTGTTGAAAAATAAAAATTTTAAAAAAAAGGATGGGTAATAAAATTTTGGTGCTTCTTTTGGGTAAAAAAGAAATTTTTTGCCTTTTACATAAAAAATTTTTTAAATTGGGGTGATAAAATTTTGGGGAACAATATTTGGTAAAATGTATAATTTTGGGGAAAATTTTTTGTTTTAAAAATTTGTGGTTAAAATTTGGTATTTTTTGGGAAATCCCCTTTTCAAGTAAGTCAAAAAATGGGAGGAAAAATACGTCGCAAGCCCCATTTTTTTGGGGGAATTTAAATTTTTTTTTCCTTCTGGGTAAAGGTTTTCTTTGGAAGGGGGGATCCCCCGGAAGTAGACCGTGTTGTGGGATAAATTAAAAAACCCTTTTCCACGTTTTAGGGTTTTTGGGAGAATTTTGGGGGAAAATTTGGGCAGACGGGGGGGGAAATTATTTATAGGAAACCCCAAAATTTTTTTTCTCGGTCCTTTTAAAATTGGGGAAGGGGGTCCACAAAAAAACGCTGCTTGCCTGTTAAAGGGGGTAAAAACCCAAAAAATTTTACAAATGTATGGCTTTTCCCCACCCTCCGGGCCATTTCCCGGGCCCCGGGGGGGGGGGGTTTTCTAATGGGGTTACCCCCCTAAAACATTTTTCCCGGGTTTAATTTGGGTTTTTGCTTTTAAGGGAATTTGGTGATTTTTTGTTAAAATTTAAAAAAAGCAAAAATAAAATATAATTTTTTTAAACAAATAAAATAATTAAATTTCTATTCCAAAAATAATGGCACCAAAATTTTTGCCAAAACAAGGTTTAATTCCTTTTTTTGTAAAAAAACTTAAAAAACCCCAACGAAGCTTTTTTTCGCTGGCTAGGGCGTTGTGTTTTTTTACCAAAAGTGAAACGGGTTTAACGTCATGAGTATAATGCAATTATTGGAATATTAATTGTAAAGTTTATACAATAAAGAAAACCTTTTAAGCATGGATATATTACGGGGGCCGTAAGGGGCCAATTATTTTTTTTATTTTTTTTTTTTATTGCTCAACCTTGGCTTTCAACTTTAACCCAGGGGGGGGGGAGGAGGGTATGTGGCGCCAGCCAGGGAAAAGGAAAAATTTATCGGGTTATGTCTTGTTCGTTGGTTCATTGCTATGGCGAAGATGCAAGGGAACAAGGTCCCCGAGACGTTTAGAGCTCCCCCTTTTTTTAAGGTAATTATTACTCCGCCTTACAGCTGTGTTTTGGAGGTGGATTCTCTTGAACGCCACGATTAAAACGCATTTGTAAAAACTCTGCATTCGTGGGCATCCATGTGCAATCTGGGGGCAACCCGCACTTCCAAACCGCCATTTTTTCAGTAATCTCCCCCCAACTTGAGATTGACCCCTATTTGCCTCTCCCCCAAAAAATGATCGTCGTAAAATCTAATTTTCATACAATTTATTCTCCGACTTTCTCAACTTTCTAAAGGGCGGTTACAATAAATGAACAATGTTACAGGGCGAATTCCTTGTTTTAAAATTAAAAATAAAAATTACACCCCAGGATTATTTCAGGCGTGATTTTGAAACTTTTGAGGCCTACGTTTGTAAAAAATTTAAAACAAAATTTTAAACGCCCGAGAAAAACAGGTTTTAGGGGTAAGTTTTTAAACCTAAAAAGTTTTTAAAACAAGAAAATTCCTATTATTTTTTATTTTTTAAAAATTTTTTTATTTTTTTTTTTAGATAAGGGGGACGTCAACCGTTAGGTAATAATTCGCCCCCAAACATAGTGCATGTATCGAAAAAAAAACACATTTGGTATAGTAGGGTTACGGGTGAAGGCATACACTAAAACCCCGCACCCTTCACCTACACCTGTATTACGCTTGGAAAAAATGAACAAACCAATGCAAATCAAAGAACGAAAAACACATTATTTGAAAAAAATCGTCTCCTTGTGGGTTTTTTTGGATTAAAAACGCGCAACCTTTGGGTCAAATCATATTTCATAACTCTATCCCCGGGGTATAGGGGGGACGGCCTATGCTGGGCGAACCACCACAGGTAAGAAAAAGAAAAGGCGGTACTGACTCGCGGTCTCTTTTTTTTTGTCATCGTTTTATAATGTCTTGTTGCGTCGTCGGGGGGGGCCGTCAAGAAAGAGGGCAAGTCCCGGAAAAACGATTGCCAGAGCTCGATCTCGTTTCGGGGAGTAAATACTTTCTTGCTATTAAATGATGTTTGAGAGACGGCTTCATCTCTTTTCTCGCCTTTATTTTACCTTATTATTTACCCCGAAAGGGGAGAACACCCAAAAATTTTTTTTTTGATTACACCAAAGGTCCGCACTTTTAATTTTATTTTTATTTTATTTATTATTATATTATTTATATATTTTTGCCCTGGGGCCCCTGATAAAAGTAGGCTACTGCCAAAGGGGCCAAAAAAGAGTGATATGACATTTTTTTGTGTAAAGTTTCAAGTCACGCAAACCGTTAGTTTACTGTAAACCACTCAAATAAGAGATGTGGGGAGGAAAGACCCTGAAAAGGATCACCCTTAAAGGTAGCTTTTGGGCTTATTTTGACGACGTAAAAAAACAAGGGAACTTCGCCATTAAGTCACATTCGTTGCCCCTGATATTGTAAGATAATTAAATTGTTTTGGGTTTGGGAAAATTTGTTTCCAAATTCATAAAGGGGAACAAAAAAGATGGTGATATAGAAAAAGTAAACGAGATATTATTTATTTGGGATGAAAAAATCAAAAAATGTTTGATGTAAATGTAAAATTTTTTGGTAAAACAATTATTTTTATTGAATTTTAAAACTTGTTCGCCGTTATCATATAAAAAAGAAGATCTACATAATTTTTTTTTAAAAAAATTTTTTCTATATACTTAGGGTTTGGGGGACGGCAAACCCTAGGGCATAAAAGCGCAATTCTAGCCTAGAGTATATAAAAGGGGACATTCCACAGCTGGGCAGGGAACCATACAGTTTGTGGATTCTAAAGAGGAAAGGGCCCCCCCCCCCCCCTTTTGATTCACACGTCGTGGTCGTCGTAATCATTTTTATCGTTCGTGATGCCATGGTCGTCGTCCTAGGGGGGGTCTTCAAAGGGAAGGGGGAAATGTACACGACGACGTTTTTCCCGAGCTCCCCTCCCCCTAAAAACTCCCCCCTTACAATGAGTTTGCGAGGTGGGCTTTTTTTTTTGAAACGCCTTTTACGATAAAAAAAACATTGCTCTGGGCCAATTCTCCCCGGGCTCTTGTTGTGATAATTAATTCATTTATTTTTTAAAATTGGCAGTCCGAAGTGACTTAGAACTAGTTTCTTTTGCCCCCTTTAGGCCATTTAAATAAATGAATGTGATTAGGAATATAATTTAATTACTTGTTATGAAAAAGGCCTAAGTCACTTTTAGTACTTCTGAGATAAACGAGTTTTTGAATTCAATAAGTTTAAGGACGCGTCAACCGTTATGTCATAATGCGCAACTCTAGCCTAGAGTATATATGTAGGAGGGACCAATGCTGGTCAGAACTATTATAGCCATGGGTAGGGGGATGAGAAAAGGGATCTCACTTCGCGGTCATCATCTTTATCATAGTTCGTTGTGTCATTATCATCGTTGTCGGGAAAGTTGTCAAGGGAATGGGGAGGTGTCCCAGACGACGATTGCCAGAGCTCGCCTCTAGTTTTGGGGTCTTACATACTCCCCTATTTCTAGCTGATGTTTGCGAGGTTGACTTTTTTTGGGAATAGTGTTTTACTATTCGCGTTTAAAAGCAAAGTGGCTGACATCTGGCGGTCAACTGGAGAACTGCTCCAAGGCAGATACAGTGGGGCTGCATGGCGGCATTCAATGTTAAACCAATGCACCATTGTACCGTCACGGTCAACTCGAGATTGAATTTACTCGAACATGTTTATTATTTAGCAAGCAAGAAAGGTCATACAATTAGTAATGCACATTTTTGTGTTGCGTAATGAAACAAAAAGTATGTATGTGTATATTATGCCGTGCATTACTGTGGGTAAGTTGGGAGCTCTATTCTTATACCTTGATACACATTTTTCGCAACTGTAATCAGTTTCATGGACACCACCAAACGATAAACGTCATACCAATACCATATTATTGTAATTAATTTATTACAATTATGTGCTGTAGGCGGTATAGGGCCAAAGCGGGCTAAGAGCTCTGTATACCGTCTTTGGGTTCCACATTCTAAACCCAAGGATACTGAGTACCATTATGCAAATCACATTAATGGTATAATTGATAATGGGTATAGATATAATAAGAAATTTTTAAAATTATTATTTATTTTTTATAATATATGTCCCTAATAATATTTTTTAATTTGTGCAGTGCATTGAATGTAAACTAGCCTACCTTTATTTCTTATTCCTATATACCAAGACCTACTGCCTCCTACCACCTACCAACTGCTGCCGTGAACAGCAAATTATGCCTAGACTTAATTATTTTTGGGCAAAAATCTTTATTTTATTATTTATTTAATAACATTTAGACGGTATAATCGGTATAATAATAAGTAACCAAGAGATTTGAGAGAGATCAAAAGTGTTGAAATGTTAAAAAGTAAATGTCGTGAGTGGATATTAAATAAATATAAAATATATGTAAGTAGGATGTAAAATAGCTATCAAGCTAAAAATAAAACGCATACAATACAATTCAATTCATATTATTTATAATATCAACCAAAACAACAACAAAACAATTCTAGGACTTAACAATATTAGTATAGAACTATGCGTATTAATAACAGTAGGCCTATATATAAAATTTAGTGAAAGCCAGTGCAATTCATATTTCATACATAACTTTAAACTTTTAGCCGGGTTGCGGGGGGAGGGGGAGGGCTTTTAAAATGTGAGACTTGTGTTATAAGAGGTTTCAATGGCGTGACGAAACACAAATTTAATAACAAATCGAGTTTGATAATTTATTCGCGGGGAACCCACAAACAATACTTCCGGGGGTGGTGGTGGTGGTGGTGGGGGAAATAATGTGTGATACAAAATAACATATCATAGGCCTATTAGTAAAGGCCAATAATCATGCGAAATTCGCAGTATTGCCATCAAGGTAAAATTACAGCAAACACATTGCCCAAAGGATTTTACACGTCTGCAAATTACGAGATAAAATTCCTTATTTTGCTAGTTATTTTGCAGTTGATGGTTACAAAATATAGTGATTGTCCTACCCCACCGTACCCAACTACTGGAAAGTGGAAATACTTCCAGAACTGACGCTTACAATGAAATATTATGCTTTAAAGCATGAAAAACACACTTGCTCCCTATGCAGCCCGTGTTTTATCTGCCTTCGGACGGCCATGTTGGCATACGACCGTGCTGCTACCTGGTTAGGTTTTAACCGCGAATTAGCCGAGCCATGCTCAATTCACACCCGGGCACAGACGGGGTAAACGTAATTTAAATATATCTAGCACATTTGGTGATGTTAAAAAAAAACAAAAAAAAACAATTTGTTTACCCATGAAAAGCTAAAGCGGATGTTTGATGTTTGATGTTTATAAGGTTTAAGGGCGCGTCAACCGTTAGGTCATATTGCGCATCTTGTGATAATGTTGTTTATTAGTTAGGCTTATATATTTTCCAAAGGGGAGGAACGTAAGGGGTGACGTGGGGAGACGCGGGGTGGACAGGCTTGTGCTGGTCAGAACCAGCCACAAGCAAGGGGAGGGCATGGGAGAAGGTGGCCGGGGGCAAGGGGCCGGGGCGGGATCATGGCCGGGGTCGGGTCGGGGGGGCCATGTGGTCTGTGGTGAAATCAGGCCGGGCTCAGGCAAAGGACAGAGGGAAATGGAGGGTACGGAGAGGGTAGGGGTTGGTGGTTCCCCCACGTCATGGTCGTCTTCGTCTGTGTCATCGTCCGTGTTGTCATTGTCTTCGTCGTCGGGGAGGTTGTCAAGGGGAAGGGAGTGTTCCCCAACGACGACCGCCACAGCTCGCCTCTAGATTCGGGGAGTAATATACTCCCCTCTTGCTAGCTGATGTTTGCGAGGTGGACTTTTTCTCTACCCCGGGCCCAGACGGGGAAACCTGGAAAGACCAGACGGACGGACTACAGTGCTGGCTCGAGCGTTAAGCAAGCCATTCTGATTCGGGATGTCCCAGGTTTAAATCGATTTTGTCCGAGGTTTTCCTCAATCGTTAATGCGAATGCAAGGTATTGAGTCCTCTACAACAGCCCTGGACAGACAACACATTGTACTACCCGCTTCTAGTCAGACACTTGTGGAGGGGCATGAATCACAAACTTTCATCGTGCGTGTTGTCATTGACCACTAAACAAACCATTATCAGTGAGATATTTAATTGCATAACGTCACCGCGTGTTGTCTGATGCCGGGCGGGGCTACAAGGAATAGGCAAATAGTTTCAGGTTAGGAGTTTATTCGTTAAGTCTTTTTGATCAAATAGTCGTTATGTGCAGGAAAACCACATGCTGGTCATACCAGCCACGGATAGAGTTTATACTCTCGACGACGACGTGAGAAACTAGGGCGCTTAAACCGGTTAGGTCACTTTGCGCCGTCTGTGACTGAAAGTAAATGAGAAGAGTTAATGCAGGTATGTTTGAAGATGAGATTGTTTTCTAAGTGTATAAATTAGAAAATAAATGATGATGATGAAAGTAATAGCAAAATAAAAGTTATGTATGTAAATGGATTTTTTTTTTGTTTATTTGGATAAAGGACGCGTCAACCGTTAGGTCATAATGCACCACTCTAGCCTTAGGGGGATGGGGAGGAGGGGCCAATGCTGGTCAGAACCAGCCACGGGTAAAGAGAGGACTCACGTCGCGGTCGTCATCGTCTTTGTCATCGTTCGTTGTGTCATTGTCATCGTCGTAGAGGGGTCGTCAAGGAAAGGGGGCAAGGTCCCCGTCGACGATGATGATATTGTTTTCTAAGTGTATAAATAACAAAATTAATTGATGATGATGAAACTAATTGCAAAATAAAAGTAAGCTACTTGAATGGAAATAAAGAAAAGAAAGACATGTGTATGATGTGAATTAAATTTAGTTAAATAGAATACTATGGATGAGAAATTTAGAAAGTTTGTCGCCGTTATCATATGATAGAAGTGCCACGGATAGGGGAGGAAAGGAGTGTTTTGACGTTTCGGTCGATTGGTTTATTTGGATTAAGGACGCGTCAACCGTTAGGTCATAATGCACCACTCTAGTCTAAGGGGGGTGGGGGAGGAGGGGCCCATAATGGTCAGAACCAGCCAAGGGTATCTTTGTCATCGTTCGTTTTGTCATGGTCGTTGACGTCGGAGAAGTCGTTAAGGGGAGGGGGAGGAATCCCGACGAGTACGGGACTGAGGGATGTGAGAAGGACAAACCAATGATGAAAACACCAACGTACGGCGTGAGAGAAACTAGGGCGCTTCAACCGGTGTGGTCCTATTGCGTCGCCTGTGGTATTGTTTTAATGATGATTATATTGTTGTCTATATTTATAAAGAAAAATAAAATTTCATGGAATTAATTGACGACAACGTGAGGAACTAGAGCTCTTTAAACGGTTAGGATATATTGCTCCGACTTTGAAATTGGAAGTTAAAGAAATGGTGTGTCTGATGATTATATTTTTTCAAAGTGTATAAGGACACTATTTAAAAAAAGAAAATGATGATGATTTTTGGAAAATCAAAAAATATTTATTTGATTGGAAATAAATAAATAATAAAAATAAATATGTATAATATTATGTGATTTAAATTTTGTTAATCAAATTTCTTAGAATGAGAAATTCAGAATGTTTGTCGCCGTTATCATGGGATAGAAGTTCTTCATATGATTGGGAGAGATCAAATTGCGACAGAGAGACATCCTCTCAGTGAGTTCCGTTCCGCTCGACCTGCGTTGTATGAATACTTCGTTCGCTTCGATCACTGTCTAACTAGCTGATGTTTGCGAGGTGGACTTTTGCTCTTGAATCGACGTTTACGAGTAGAAGAGCCATAGCTCGGCTCCTTAGATACCAAACAGGCTTAAGTTCGGGGTTTAGTGATAGAGGAGTTAATTTTGGATCATTTACTCAGAAAAACGTGCTTAGTAATTTGCCAGGTGCGATTTTTGCCCCCGTTCAGGGGTGACCATGGTGCAAAGTTAGGGGTTGACATTATTTTCAAATGGACTAGGGGTGAGCCTAATAGAAGTAAAAGTGTGGTATTTAAACATTTTGTTTAAGTATTTATTCAATTTAATTATTTAAATCTAAAAAATGTTTTATTTTTTACAGGGGTGTCCAGAATTGTTATTTCGAAAATTCGTTCAAAATGCTAGTACCTAAGTAGGCCTATAGCTTGTGATGATTCATCTTTCGGGGATAAGTGATAGAAGCGTGAATTTTGGATCATTTACTCAGAAAAATGCAATGAGTCATTTGCCAGTGGGTCCGCATCGAAAAATGTTCCCGTTCAGGGGTGACCATGGTGCAAAGTTAGGGGTAGACATTATTTTCAAATAGACTAGGGGTGAGCCTTATAGAAGTAAAAAGGTGGTATTTAAACATTTTGTTTAAGTATTTATTCAATTTAATTATTTAAATCTAAAAAATGTATTATTTTTTACAGGGGTGTCCAGAATTGTTACATTTGCTCTTATTTCTAAAATACGTTCAAAATGCTAGGAAGCATAGCTTGTGATGACTCATTTGAAAGAAATTTAAACACTGAACACGAATTTTATACATAATCAAAAGTCAAGGTCACCGGGGTCAATCAGGGTCACGACCTTTGAAATTTATTTATTATTTTGTTGTCCAATCACCATGAACAGACCATATAAAAGTGTTTATGTTGATACTTTTACCTTAATCGTTCGTCCAGGATAATATATGTACATAAAAAGATCAATTCTATATTCAGGGTTGTACAAAATTACTTTCTGGGTCGTGAGTTTTCCAATATACTGTTAATTGCGCCACCATAGGTTCATATATAATATATAATAGTTGTTTATTGGTAATGGGAGGTATTGCACCGTGCAACCATGAAGAGGCTGATACGAGAATTATTGCATGTGTGCGAAGCTTTTAACCTGGGAAGGGAAGAAGTACTAGTTCGAACAGTTGATTCAGATGTGGTTGTCCTCTGTGTTGTTGTTGCTGGTGTCTTCAGTGGGTTTTGGTTTATTTGGATTAAGGACGCGTCAACCGTTAGGTCATAATGCACCACTCTAGCCTAAGGAGGGGGGGGGGAGAGGAGGAGAAGCCCATGCTGGTCAGAACCAGCCACGGGTAAGGGGAGGAAGGGGGGTTTCTCACGTCGCGGTCGTCATTGTCTTTGTCATCGTTCGTTGTGTCATTGTCATCGTCGTCGGGGGGTCGTCAAGGGAAGGGGGCATGGTCCCCGACGACGATTGCCAGAGCTCGCCTCTAGGTTCGGGGAGTAATATACTCTCCGCTTACTAGCTGATGTTTGCGAGGTGGACTTTTTCTCTTGAATCGCCTTTTACGATAAGCAGAGCCATGCTCTGGGCCAATTCTACCCCGGGCCCAGACGTTGTGGGTAGAGTTTGGCGTAGGAAAATATACCCGAATCATAGCTACTCATGACATTGCCGATACTCTTGGAGTAGACAAATGTGCAGCTCTGCCTTTCTTCCATGCGTTCACTGGTTGCGATACCTGTTCGTCATTTGCTGGCAAAGGTAAAATGTCGTCTTGGAAAGTGTGGAACCTACTTCCAGAAATAACATCTACGTTCAAAAATCTATCAACGACAACAACGCAAAAACTGGATGAATATACTGTAAAACAACTAGAAAAGTACGTAATCGTCTTGTATGATAGAACAAGTACCTCCACCACAGTAAATGAGTGCCGCAAAGAACTATTTACGCAAAAGCGAGTAGGTATGGAAGCATTGCCGCCAACAGAAGACGCACTAAGACTTCATGTTCTGCGAGCTACACAACAGGGAGGGCTCGTTTGGGGGGCGTCCAACATCCCCATGCAAACTACATGTGATCCCTCAGCCTGGGGCTGGATGACTTATTCTGCTGGATCGTGGAAACCTCTGTGGACGACATTGCCAGACGCCATGAACTCCTGCGACGAAGTCATCTCCTGCAAGTGCAGGAATGACTGCATCTTAGACTGTTGCAAGTGTCTGAAGAGTGGGCAGCCTTGCTGTGCATTGTGCAAGTGCAAAGGGGAGTGCAATTTGTAAACTAAGGTATGCTACTGAGACTGACTTAGTTTAGTATCTACTGAAACCGTATGACTGTGTGTATTGTTACACCTCCCTTGACCAACGCCGTACTTTCAGTTAATATTATTAATTAATTTCTGCACGTAAGTGAAAAGCATTACCGTGACCAACTAATGATTAGCTTCAAAATGAGTGGTCCTATGGTGGCGCAATTAACAGTATATTGAAAAACTCACGACCCAGAAACTAATTTTGTACAACCCTGAATATAAAATTGATCTTTTTATGTACATATACTATCCTGGACGAACGATTAAAGTAAAAAGTATCAAGATAAACACTTTTATATGGTCTGTTCATTGTGATTGGACAACAAAATAATAAATAAATTTCGAAGGTCGTGACCCTGATTGACTCCGGTGACCTTGACTTTTGATTATGTATGAAATTCGTGTTCAGTGTTTAAATTCCTTTCAAATGAGTCATCACAAGCTATGCTTCCTAGCATTTTGAACGTATTTTAGAAATAAGGGCAAATGTAACAATTTTGGACACCCCTGTTAAAAATAATACATTTTTTAGATTTAAATAATTAATTGAATTAATATTTAACCAAAATGTTTAAATACCACCCTTTTACTTCTATTAGGCGGTGAGCCTAGTCTATTTGAAAATAATGTCTACCCCTAACTTTGCACCACGGTCACCCCTGAACGGAAAAAATTTTTAGATGCGGACCCACGGGCAAATGACTCATTGCATTTTTCTGAGTAAATGATCCAAAATTCACGCTTCTAACACTTATCCCCGAAAGATGAATCATCACAAGCTATAGGCCTACTTAGGTACAGTCAGGGTCATATATAAATCAAGAGGTCTGAAAGATACCTCTTTCACCGACATCTCGTGGTCAACTCTTGGTGTCATTATTTATATCGCCCTGTGAACTGCATTGTCGACATAAATAAGAAACATGGCTGATAATGTCAAAGGAAAATTCTCTATTCACCAGAGAAACTATCAAGCCTAGAAGAAATATAACATGGAAAGTAAAGAGAGCATTATATATCGATACCTTGGCCTAGGCATAGCATTAAGACTATTCCTTAGTTCTTATATTTGCCTTAGTTTTAAGTTAATTTCGAATAATTCTATCTTAGCTGTCAAGTCTTATTTGCAAACCACCAAAGTTTGTTTTATGCTTTTGTTTTGAGAAAATTGTATTTTTCTTCTGACTGCCTTCTAGATATTGACTATTTTGTTGACCAAGAGTCTTTCAAAGCCTCCTAAATAATATTAATAACATCAAATAGTCTAGGGAACTTCCATCGATCGATAATGTAGTTCACAGGGCAATATAAATAATGGCACCAAGAGTTGACCACGAGATGTCGGTGAAAGAGGTATCTTTCAGACCTCTTGATTTATATATGACCCTGACTGTACAAGCATTTTGAACGAATTTTCGAAATAACAATTCTGGACACCCCTGTTAAAAATAATACATTTTTTAGATTTAAATAATAAAATTGAATAAATACTTAAACAAAATGTTTAAATACCACCTTTTTACTTCTATAAGGCTCACCCCTAGTCTATTTGAAAATAATGTCAACCCCTAACTTTGCACCGTGGTCACCCCTGAACGGGAACATTTTTCGATGCGGACTCACTGGCAAATGACTCATTGCATTTTTCTAAATAAATGATTCAAAATTCACGCTTCTATCACTTATCCCCGAAAGATGAATCATCACAAGCTATAGGCCTACTTAGGTACTAGCATTTTGAACGAATTTTCGAAATAACAATTTTGGACACCTCTGTTAAAAATAAAACTATTTTTAGATTTAAATAATTGAATTGAATAAATACTTAAACAAAATGTTTAAATACCACACTTTTACTTCTATTAGGCTCACCCCTAGTCCATTTGAAAATAATGTCAACCCCTAACTTTGCACCATGGTCACCCCTAAACGGGGGCAAAAATCGATTAAGACCACCTGGCAAATTACTCAGCACGTTTTTCTGAGTAAATGATCCAAAATTCACGCCTCTATCACTAAACCCCGAATGGTTTGTCTAAGCAACCAGGCTACCATGCTCTGGGCCAATTCTACCCCGGGCCCAGACGAGGGTATTTTTAAAAGAAAAGAAAAATAATTATATAGATGATAGAAATATTTGTTTATTTGGATTAAGGACGCGTCAACCGTTAGGTCATAATGCACCACTCTACCCTAAGGGGGGGGGGGGAGGAGGGGCCCATGCTGGTCAGAACCAGCCACGGGTAAGGGGAGGAAGGGGGGTTTCTCACGTCGCGGTCGTCATCGTCTTTGTCATCGTTCGTTGTGTCATTGTCATCGTCGCCGGGGGGTCGTCAAGGGAAGGGGGCAAGGTCCCCAGCGACGATTGCCAGAGCTCGCCTCTAGTTTCGGGGAGTAAGATATTCTGCTCTTTCTAGCTGATGTTTGCGAGGTGGACTTTTTCTCTTGAATAGCCTTTTACGATTAGCAGTGCCATGCTCTGGGCCAATTCTACCCCGGCCCAGACGGGGAAACGGATATAGACGACGACTTGAGATACTAGGGCGCTTCTACCGGATAGGTTATATTGCGCCGCCTGTGATATTATAAGGTAATGGATAAGTTTATGGTGTGTTTGATAAATGTATTTTTGCTTTCTTGGTTGAAGAAAAAAGAACAGAATGTGATGGTAATGATAGTAATAGTAAAATTAAAATTATTTATTTGAATTGAAATAAATAAATAATTAAAGAAGTATGTACAATGTAAATTAAAAGCAACTACTTTATTGATAACCCTGAGATTACAGTCGCTTCAACCATGAGGTCATACAGAGCAGCAGTGATATTGTAAGGTAAAATAGTGAATTTGTTGTGAGTTCGTTATTATCTTAATATTATTTGAAATTTTTAACTTTTTGGTTTATTTGGATAAAGGACGCGTCAACTGTAAGGTCATAATGCACCACTCTAGCCTAAGGGATATGGGGAGGAGGGCCCGATGCTGTTCAGAACCAGCCACGGGTAAGGGGAGGAAGGGAGGTTTCTCACGTCGCGGTCGTCATCGTCTTTGTCATCGTTCGTTGTGTCATTGTCATCGTCGCCGGGGGGTCGTCAAGGTAAGAGGGCAAGGTCCCCGAAGACGATTGCCAGAGCTCGCCTCTAGTGTCGGGGAGTTATATACTCCCCGCTAACTAACTGATGTTTGCGAGGTGGACTTTTTCTCTTGAATCGCCTTTTACGATTAGCAGAGCCATGCTCTGGGCCAATTCTACCCCGGGTCCAGACGGGGAAATATATTATAAATAATAAATAATATTATATAATAGAAAAAAATTATTATCATTCCCTTAGATCACTAATTTTGCAAGATCAAGTTCAAAGTTTGCATATACCAGTCCTACTTTGTTCCAATACTGACATATGCAGCAGAGACTTGGAATATGACAACAGTGGATGAGAGCTTTGTGCAGACTGTAGATATGAAGTTTTTGAGAAGCATTGTTGAAAAGACTAGATGGGACTGAATAAGGAATGAGGATATCCGAGATCAAGAAGCGTTAGAAATTTAATCGAGCGAATTGGAGAGAGAAGATTTAAGTAGTTCGGTCATATCAAAAGGATGGAAAGATCGAGATTACCAAGAAGGATGATGGAATTGGAAATTCCAGGTAGGAGACCAAGGGGCAGACCACGACAACAATGGCAGAATAGTGTGAGAAAAGATGTAGAACAGCGAGGTGGAGACTGGAATGTGGTGGAAGAAGAGGAGTGGTGGCAGGACAGAAGAAGATGGAGAGGCCTGTCTTCAATGCCGAACCAACGCAGAGTTGGTCGTGGCAAGAGATAATGATGATTGGAAATGAACGACGCCGAGAGAAACTAGGGTGCTCCAACCGGGTAGGTTATACTGCGCCGAGTGTGGTATTGTAAGTTAATTAAATGATTTTTTATTTTGTCAACCATTAGGTCTTAATGCACCACTCTAGCCTAGGTGGGGTCTAACCTAGGAGGGGTCCATACTGGTCAGAACCAGCCACGGGTAAGGGGAGGAAAGGGGGTTCTCACGTCGCGGTCGTCATTGTCTTCGCCATCGTTCGTGGTGTCATTGTCGTCATCGTCCTCGAGGGGTCGTCAAGGGAAGGGGGCAAGGTCCCCGACGACGATTGCCAGAGCTCGCCTCTATTTTCGGGGAGTAAAATACTACCCATCATACTAGCTGATGTTTGCGAGGTGGACTTTTTCTCTTAAATCGCCTTTTACGATTAGCAGAGCCATGCTCTGGGCCAATTCTACCCCGGGCCCACGAGCTCTGTATATTCCCTGATTTGAATACAAAGTTATATATTTTAATATCCTTCCGTTAAAATGCCACAGCTCTTATGAACACCCAAGCCTGAAGTGAAGCTCCTAACAGAAACAAAAGCAACACTGGCATCGGCTTGTTGGACTCACCGCCTTCGTTCACAACGTAAACAAAACAATTCTAGAAAGTCACGGTCATGTGGATAGTTTAAAGTGTTGCAAGAATCTTGTTAAATCGGAAAAATCGAAAAAGTACGATATTCATGAGAAATATTTCTACGATCGAACCCAAAAACCTGGGAGATCTTAGTTTAGAGATTTTAAAAGTCCCCTTTAAATTTTCATCAAGATCGAATATGCCGTTTGCCTGGTAGAGAGCGAACAAACAGAAAAAAGAAAAAAAAACAAGCCAAATTTTTTGAGGGGTGAGTGAAACTGAAGTCTTCGCTTCGCTCATCCAAAAAGGAATATGGTCCCAGATGTGCCATGAGGGTATACGCTAGTATATAGGGTTCTTTACAGTAAAAATATATTCTCATGCAGTATACCTTAACTAATATCAGGATTAACGCTGTATAGGGCTACACTTACACCTACACCTACACGTGCATGTACGCTAACTACAAAATTAATGAACAAATCCAATGTCGTCAAAAAACATAACAAAATTTTGCAATGTCAACATTTATCACCAGTCATTGCTAACACATGTTATAAAAACGTGCTTTAAACTCATCGTCCGTTGATGGCAGTGGACTTGCTATTTTGGTTTATTTGAATTAAGAACGAGTGAACCGTAAGGTCATAATGCACCACTCTTACCTTGGGGAGGGGGGAGAGGAGCCCATACTGGTCAGAACCTGCCACGGGTAAGGGGAGGAAAGGGGGTTCTCAGGTCGCTGTCGTCATTGTCTTCGTCATCGTTCGTTGTCATCGTCATCGTCGTCGAAGGGTCGTCAAGGGAAAGGCGCAAGGTCCCCGACGACGATTGCCAGAGTTCGCCTCTATTTTTTGGGAGTACAATACTACCCTTCATACTGGCTGATGTTTGCGAGGTGGACTTTTTCTCTTGAATCGCCATTTACGATTATCAAAGCCATGCTCTAGGCCAATTCTACCCCGGGCCCAGACGGGGGACAGTGGACTCGCATGACGACATTTGAAGCTATTGCATGACGACCTGAGAACCTAGGGCGCTTCAACCGGTGATGTCATATTTCATTGTCTGTTATAATTGTTACATGAACATGTATGTGAGGATGCCAGTCATTTTTTGCCAGTGAGATCAGAATGTTGACTTTTCAATTTTTTTTACAAAGTTTCTGGGCGATATATGACGAAATACTAATGTAGTACCCGCAATATTTATTATTTAAATTAATTAGTTTATGGTCTGTTTTATGATAATATAGTTTTCCTAGAATATAATATAAAATAATAAAGATAAAAGTATCACAGCATAAGAAATATTATTAATTTGAATTAAAAAATCAAATGTGTTTGATTTGATTTTCATTTGAATTAAGGACGCGTCAACCGTTAGGTCACAATGCACAACTCTAACCTAAAAGATATGGGGAAGACCAGCCACTAGTGAGGGGAAGAAAGGGGGGTTTTCACGTCGCGGTCTTTATTGTCTTTGTCATTGTTCGTAGTGTCATTGTCGTCGTCGTTGAGGGGTCGTCAAGGGAAGGGGTTAAGGTCCTTGACGACGACTGCCAGAGCTTGTTTCTAGATTCGGGGAGTAATATACTATCCCAGCAAACACGAATTGATGGGCCCTAAATGGCCCGCAAGCGGCTGGCCAGAACTGAACTGGCCAGCCGCTTGCGGGCTGGCAACTTTGGCCAGTAACGGCTCGCTCTGATTTTGTCCCACCGGCCATCAGCCGGCCGTCACTTGTGGCTCACTTCCGGCCCTTAACCGGCAAATGGCCAAAGATGCCGGCCCGCAAGCGGCTGGCCAGAACTGAACTGGCCAGCCGCTTGCGGGCCACTTATGGCCCATCAATTCGTGTTTGCTGGGAAATCATTGGGACCAGCGCGATCTGGTATCTAAATATGTAAACAAAAAATTAAAATAATAAGTATAATTGTTATTATATCGGTGTCACATAGGTATTTCGTCTTAATTTCTGACACCAGTCGAATATCTGTAGGTTGATACACAACATCTATAAATTGCAAGTAATTATAAAGTTTCAAGTTTGGTGTCTCGAACTCGGTCCAGCAGGGCGACTCTCCATCTGTAAGCCTAGCCTCTAACCGTTGCAACACGGAAGAAGCTTGATGTGTTGAGGGAATAATCACCTATACATACAAAAGCAAATTGACTTTCACTGGATGGGTTTTCTAGTGATGAGCCAACACATTAACACTGCTGGCCAACCGGCAGCCGGCAAAGTGATGGCTAGCCATCTTCACGCCTGTGGCGGCAAAACAACAGCGACACGGCAGCGGCCAACCATCACTGGGCAGGTTACTAGTATGTTGTGGCCAGCCGTGCGTAGGGTTACAAGTGTTGGTCCATGACTTATCCGCTGCTGGCCAACCGGCAGCCGGCAAAGTGATGGCCAGCCATCTTCACGCCTGTGGCGGCAAAACAACAGCGACACGGCAGCGGCCAACCATCACTGGGCAGGTTACTAATATGTTGTGGCCAGCCGTGCGTAGGGTTACAAGTGATGGTCGAACACTTTCCTCTGCTGGCCAACCGACAGGCGGGAAAGCGGTGGCCAGCCATCTACACGCCTGTGGCGGCAAAACGACATAAACACGACAGCGGCCAACCAACACCGGGCTGGGGTTATTTTTGTTCTGGCCAGCCTTCAGACGGTATGCCAATGACAGCCTGACATCAACTCACTGCTGGCCAGCCAGTGGCCACAGTGGCCAGAAGTGCCAGCACGCAGCCATCACTCTACCGTAACTTATGTGTTTGCTGGGATCCTTCTTACTAGCTGATGTTTGCGAGGTGAACTTTTTCTCTTGAATCGTCTTGAACGATTATCAGAGCCATGCTCTGGGCCCATTCTACCCCGGTCCAGACGGGTGTAAGCGCCACTATGTAATGGGGGATTGAGTTGGAAAATCCTATGCAGGTCAGAACCAGCCACACCGCTCTAGCCTAGGTTGGAGATATGAGGAGATAAATCACTCGCTCGTCTGAACAGACACAGCAAAGGGGAGGAAAGAGGGAGAGACGTCCTCTCTTAGTTGTCTTTTAGCTTCCTGTAGGTATCTTAGCTTTTTCTAGCAGGTGAAACCACGACAAAGTCACGAGTTGCACATCCCAATCTGAGTTATTTCTTGTATCAAGACGCACACGCCAACTAAGATGGTTGTAGACACCTCGGTTGCTGGGCAGAGCGATGCTGGATATCTTCTCCCGGGTCCTAGGCTGGTTCACAGAGCCACGTCCAATGATTCTCTGTGCGACGAGACTTATAATATGTAAGGACACAAGCTCTGTAGATCCCCTGTTTTGAATAATTCCGTAGCTCTTATGAACACCCAAGCCTGAAGTGAAGCTCCTAACAGAAACAAAAACAACACTGGCATCGGCTTGTTGGACTCACCGCCTTCGTTCACAACGTAAACAACACGATTCTAGAACGTCACGGCCAAATGGATTGTTTCGTTCTTTTAAAGTTTTGGCCTATCTTTATTTAGATTTTTTGAGTTTATTTGGATTAAGGGCGCGTTTTGATAGGTCATATTTCGCCACTCTAGCCTATGGTATATGGGGATGAAAACTATTTTCTATTTGCTGGTCAAACGAGCCACGTTTAGGGGCAGGAAAAGAGGACCTCACATCGTGTCCTCATCGTCTTTTTCATCATTCGTGTATTATCGGTTGTCTTCGTCGTCGGGGAGGTCGTCAAGCGAAAGGGAAAGTGGTTCTCGACGACGACCGCGCGAGACCCCCTTTTAATTTTGGGGAGTAATATTATACTGCCCTATATACTAGCTGATGTTTGAAAGATGGACTTTGTTTCTTTCCTGAATGTATACGATAGGGCAGAACCGTGCTCTGGTCTAATTCAAGCCCGGGCCCAGACAGACATAGGCACTGAAAAATTACTTGGGTCCACCATTATCCGAAAAAAATTGAGATTTTTTTAGCCATGTCCCACGGCAAAAACCTCTTATAAGAAATACTAGGAAAACGCTAAAATCCCGTTACGTTGATGGATGAGTTTTTTTTGTAAGTTTTTAGTTTTCGTAGGACCACTTTTCCTTTGCAAGTGATTTGTGAATGCATTGTAGGTGATTGTTGTCAAACTTCTATTGTTATTTGTTAATTGTTATTATAAACCTAAAAAAAACTCATATTAAAACCTTTATACTATGGATTGTGGCTAACGTTTTCAAGTTTTTCTTTCAGAAAGCAATACATCACCATTACATTAATGTCTATGTGAAATATGAACGTTGTAGCCCCACTCGTTTGGTCAGAATTGGCCCAAATGTCACGAAAATATCGCACTAAAAATAAAAAAAAATTGTAAAAGTACGATATTTATGAGAAATATTTCTTCGATTGTAACCAAAAACGTAGCAAGTCTAAGTTTAGAGATTTCGAAGGTCCCCTCAAATTTTCATCAAGATCGCATATGCCGTTTGCCCGGTAGAGAGCGAACAAACAGACAGAAAAACAAACAAAAAAACAAACAAAAACAAACAAAAAAACACCCGAGCTAAATTTTTTGGGGGGGTCGGTGAAATTGAAGTCTTCGCTTCGCTCATCCAAATATTTGAACAATCAATGCCTCGTGACACTGCAATATCTTGTTCATAAAGCATATTTTTATTTATTGAAAAATACTCGTCAATATTTTCTGTAAACCACTATGTGTTGTATTTTTAATTTGTTCAATTGGTCCGTTCAAAATATGTTGCTTACCGAGAAGGGGTGTGATTTCGGAATGGATATTTTTGCGTATTTTAGTGTATATTTGTGCACAGTTTCAAGTAAGAATGAAATAAAGAGCCAGTTAACATTGGTACAATGACATAGTATCAATGTTAAGCCAATCCATTCTTAAGGCACATTTAATTTTTTAATTTTTTAATTTGGATTGAGGACGCGTCAACCGTTAGGTCATAATGCACCACTCTAGCCTAAGAGATATGGGGAGAAGGGGCCCATGCTTGTCAGAACCAGCCACTGGTAAGGGGAGGAAGGCATTTTTCTCACGTCGCGGTCGTCATCGCCTTTGTCATCGTTCATTGTGTCATTGTCATCGTCGTCGGGGAGGTAGTCAAATATTTTATTTATGATTTTTTTAATGAAGGATGCGTCAACCGTTAGGTCATAATTCACTACTCTAGCCTAAGAGATATGGGGAGAAGGGGACCATGGTGGTCAGAACCAGCCATGGGGAAGAAAGGGGGTTTCTCACGTCGCGGTCGTCATCGTCATTGCCATCATCGCCGGGGGTTCGTCAAGGGAAGGGGGCAAGGTCCCCGACGACGATTGCCAGAGCTCGCCTCTAGTTTGAGGAGTAAGATATTCCGCTCTTACTAGCTGATGTTTGAAAGGTGGACTTTTTCTCTTGAATCGCCTTTTACGATTAGCAGAGCCATGCTCAGGGCCAATTCTACCCCGGTTTATTTGGATTAAGGACGCGTCAACCGTTAGGTCATAATGCACCACTCTAGCCTAAGGGTGGGGAGGAGGGGCCCATGCTGGTCAGAACCAGCCACTCAAATCGACGACGACGTGAGAAACTAGGTTGCTTCAACCGGTAAGGTCATATTGCGCCGCCTGTGATAGTGAAAGTTGATAAGATGAGTTAATGGTGTGTTTGATGATTAAATTGTTTTCTAAGTGTAAAAATAACAAAATAAAATGATTATAGTAATAGCAAAACAAAAGGTATGTATGAGAATGAAAAGAAAGAAATTAAAGAAATGTGTATGATGTGCGAAAAATTTTTGGATGGGCGTAGCGAGCGCAGTGAGCGAAGTGAAAATTTCATTTAACTATACTAGAGAAAAAAATCCGAAATGTGTTTTCTGTTTGTAGTTTTGTGTTTTTGTTAACACGATTTCGGCTAAACCGATACTCCAATTGCGATGAAATTTTGTGAAGTTCTTCGAATATCTGAACTTAGAACTGCCACGTTTTTGAGCGCAACCAAGAAATTATTTCTCATGAAAATCGAAATTTTCCTTTTTTTAAATTTTTAAATAGTTCTTCGACTTATAAAACCTACATACTATTTCTGATTGTAATGATTTTTTCAAATAACCTTTATTTTATGTAATAATTTATGCGAGTAAAATTTGAACGTAATCGAAACATTATTTCTCATGAAAATTGACACTTTGCTGCGATTTTTTCAATTTTTTCAATGTTTTCGACTTATAACAACTACATGCTTTATCCGATTGTTAATTTTTTTTCAGAGAATCTTAATTTTATGAATTTATATATTCGCGTGTTATTTGAAATTTTAAAAAACATCTCTTAAAAACCGCAATTTTACGTTTTTTTCGTTTAAAAAAAATTACGCTTATTCAACAACGCGCCCTAAAAAGCGTTTGCGAAGCTTTCTAGTGAAAAATAGATTCCATTGGTTGAGAAATTTAGAATGTTTGTCGCCGCTTTCATATGCTAGAAGTTCTTCAATTGGTTGGGTGAAGTAAAATTGCATGCGCAAGGCATCATAATTGGTATATTCTGCTAGCATATGATGTATGGTTAAAGGTACATTACACGTGCTGTCACAATTGGGAACAACTTTTATGGTTAAGATATATCCGCGAGTAAGACGTGTGTGGCCTGTTCGTATTTTGGACAATACCACCTCTTCTTTATACGTCAGTCAGTGTGGGCATCACAATGCAATTGTTTATTTCGCATCACACCCCAAGATGTCTGTCGCAAATCCATCAATCGTTGCTTGTACCCACGATTCCTACGCAAGTTGACCTTATCAGACACGAGAGATTCAGGAAGGCTTTGGCTTCGCAGTATTCACGTACTTTGGGTGACTGGGGGGCAACGAATGCAATTTTAACATGGCTACGATAGGCGGCGATAAGAAGAAATCAAGTACTTTCCATCGTCAACACTGATTCATTTTTGGTTTGTTTTGAATAAGGGCGCGTTAACTATAGTTCATAATTCATAGTTACAATTATTAAATAGTTGCCTTCATAGAAATGGTTAGCAATAACGACGACTACGACGTGAGTAACAAGAAAGCTTCATACGTGTAGGTCATAATTATTTCGTCGCCTGATGGTAAGACTGAGAACATGAATTGTTGATTTTTTCTTTGGATTCATTAACTTCAAGGGCGCGTCACTTATAAGGTCATAATGCGGGACTCTAGCCTATAGGGGTTAAGGGGAGGAAAGAGGGGTTCTCACGTCGCGGTAGTCTTCGTCTTTTTGTATTCGTTCGTAGCGACATTGTCATCGTCGTCACAGTGTTCGTCAAGGGAAGGAGGAGGTTTTCCCGACGACGATTGCCAGAGCTCGCCTCTAGTTTCGGGGAGAAATATACTCCCATCTTACTAGCTGATGTTTGTGAGGTGGACTTTTTCTCTTGAATCGCCCTGTACGATTAGCAGATCCATGCTCTGGGCCAATTCTTCCCTGGGCCCAGATTGCTTGCACTATTTAGTACAATATAAAGATTAAAAATAAATAAAATTTACCCAGATGTACGTGCGAGTCAGAACCAGCCAGAGGCAAGTGGGTATATTTCTGAAATTCAAACAACATAGTTATACCAGCAGAATGGAAGAGATTAATAAGTCTAAACAATAAACGGTGGACCAAACTAAAAACTCCATTGAATGTTTTTCTTTATGATGATTTTGTGCAGTTTATTTTATTTGTCGTGTAAACCGTTAGGTCATATGCACCATTCTAGCATAGGGGAAATGGGGATGAGGGGCCCAAGCTGCTCAGCACCAACCACGGATAGCGAAATGAAAGGGGAATGAGGGTAAATTCTTGGGTGATGTTTAGGCTACAATATATGCTTAGTTGGTAATGTAGCCCTTTGTGAATTGCTAAAAAAAAATGCTACCCATTCTGCCGTTTACACAATCCTAAGCTGAGCACTGATGGACTTACGCCCAGTTATTGTTAAACAAATCATCATACTGCGGGAATCAAGCAAAAGAAGAACCACGACAACAGGATCTAGGCCACATTGAGCGACGAGTGATAATGTTCAAACATTTAATTGACTTCCTGTTTTTTCTCCATATTGTTTTCAAAGATTAAAAAAAGGAAGGAAAATTAATAAATATTATTAATGAGAGAACTTTGGTTAATTTTGGTTTATTTGTATTAAAGGCTAGTCAACCGTTAGTTCATAAAGCGCCACTCTAGCCTAGGGAATATGGGTTTGAAAATCCCATGCTGAACAGAACCAGCCACGGGAAAAAGAAGGAATGAGGGGAAGAATAAATAAAAACATTATTCCTCGTGCAGTAAACCTTGTCCAGATTCCGGGTAAACGATGTAGGTCTATACTTACACCCGCACCTTATACATACCTGCGTGTACGCTTGGTACAATTATTCAACAAATACTATGTCAAGTCAAAGAACGTAACATAACAAGATGGTGCAAATAAAAATCGTCGTCAGTCACCACTAAAAAAAAATATAAAAAAATACGTGCTTTAAACTCATCTTTTGGAGCTATGTACCAAAACTCGTAAGCGACGTGAGAAACCAGGGCACTCTAACCCGTCAACCGGTTAGGTCAATTTCTGTTGCCTGTTATATTGTTAGTTAATCAAATTTGATTGTGGACCATGTTGTGCTTTACGATTATTAAGGATTCTCAGTTTTAAAAAAATGTGTTAGAATAAAAGCATAAGGTGTATTATAAAGTTGAATAAAAAAATCAAATGTGTTTGACGTTGGTATAACATATTATATTTTGAACGATAATTTTAAAATCTAATTGTCGACTATTTAATAATATGATACTTCTCCATGTGATTTGGGAAGATCAAATTGCTTGCGCTAGGCATAATTTTAAGTAGATTTTATTTTTAAAAAAAGTAAATAAAATTATACATGGATGTACGTCCTAGTCAGAACCAACCAGAAGCAGGAAAGGTATATCTATTAAATTCAGACAGCATAATTATACCAGCAGAATGGAAGAGACTAATAAAATCTAAACGATACACGGTAGACCACGCAAAAACGTGCACTATTTATTTTGTTATGGTGGATTTTGGTGTTGATTTGGGATAATGGTGCATCAACCGTTAGGTTACAACGCGCCGCTTTAGCGTAGAGTATATCCAACCAAAAACAAAAATTTGTAAAAAAAACGGCAGCCAAGCTCTCCTTCAAAAGTCTTCGGCTGTGAATGCTGTGAGATATAAAAGTTGAGCCAAGCTTTTTATTCTTTCTCCCTAGTTTCGCTTTGAAAATAAGTAAGATCATTTCGCCTAATGACGAGCGCCAAGCAAACGATTTTTGTGGTAAAAAAGTAAAATTTTTAAACTCGAAATCATAAAAAATGGCTTGGCCATTGAATTTGGTTCATGGCCAAGATTTTTTTTATGATTTCGAGTTTAAAAATTTTACTTTTTTACCACAAAAATCGTTGGCTTGGCGCTCGTCAACAGGCGAAATGATTTTCAAAGAGAAAACAGCAAGAAAAAATAAAAAGCTTGGCTCAACTTCTATATCTCAAAGCATTCACAGCCGAAGACTTATGAAGGAGAGCTTGGCTGCCGTTTTTTTTTTTACAAATTTTTATATTTGGTTGGATATTACATCTTTTTGTTGTTCGTTCGCTATCAAGGTGTGAATGATGGACTTTGAATGATTAAATTTGTTAAGTTCAAAGTTGTTTTTTTACATTTTTGGGCCCACGGTCCCCACAAAGATACCCCTTAAATAAATAAATAAAGAAATAAATAAATTTTTATTTAGAGTCTACCCACTCAGTTATATAACTGATTTTCAGTGGGGGACTTTAAATCAAAGCGACCAAGCCAACCCTGCAGGCCCCGACGCAATCGACGAGTGAGCGATAACCAACCAAAGATCGCTATTTTTAGTAGGAAATATATCAATTAGTGGTATGGACAGTGCGAACACCCGCGGATCAACGCCAGAATCAACAAGGCCGATTCAGAACAACTCTGAAATTTATTATGTGCTTCGTTGCTGGGACGGCTCCAAAGTCACCGTTTACAAACTCCTAAGACAAGAACTGATAGTCCAAATCAGAAGTTAAAAAACTTTTGACTTTAGCGGGAATCGAACCCTGGCCCTTCTGCATTAGAACCAGATACGCTAACAACAAGACCAACGCACGAGCATAAGCACTAGATATTCATAATGGTTAAGAGCATGTTTAATTTCAAGCTTGTACAAATAACTACGCCTGAGTAATAACGCTTTTTGATCTCGCTAGGACGGCTCCAAAGTCACCGTTTACAAACTCCTAAGACAAGAACTGATAGACTTAAAGCGGGAATCGAACCCTGGCCCTTCTGCATTGGAAGCAGATACGCTTACAACAACACCAACGCACTAGCATAAGCACTAGATATTTATAATGGTTAAGAGCATGTTTATATAATTACAAGCTGTACAAATTACTACGCCTGAGTAATTACGCGTTTTGATTTTGATTTTGATTTTGCCCGGTCCCAATTGCCCGGTTTTTGTTATATGAGGTACATCTGAGTGTGGCCCAAGTTTCAAAGTTCTAAGATGAACCGTTTTCTCAGTATAGCGTATTATTCATAAGAGTACGGAATTACCAACTTTTGATAATTTTGATTTTCTCCGGTACCCGTTACCCAATTTCGCTTTCCATATTCAAAAGTGATAAAGAATGAGAGATATCAAAATGTATTCCACGTTTGAAACATCTCAGTTGTAGCGTTTTCTTTGAATGATTCATTTCTTAAAGTTCAGATAAGTTTTTTATCATTTTTGGGCCCATGGTCATCCCCAAATTTAGCCCCTTGTGTTTTGGACAAAAGATATTTATAATGGTTAATAGCATGTTTAATTTCAAGTTTGTACAAATTACCACGCCTTGGTAATTACGAGTTTTGATTATCATCAAAATTTTGAATTTCTCAGGTCCCAGTTACCCGATTTTAGTTTTGAAAGCAAAGGGCATTGCGTCTGAAGTACATCTAAGTGTGGTCCAAGTTTCATAGTTCTAAGATTCACCGTTTTCTCTGTAGGCTAAATTAATCTCCGCAGAGAACTCCTAGCCAGCCAGCCACCCACCCAACCACCCAGCCACCAGCCAGCCGAAAGGAATTTGACGATGTTGAGAGCCTTTTTTAACACAGAACGAGTTGTCGGATCGGGTTGATTTTTTTTTTGGTATGTCATGGACCACATACCAGGTCATATACCGAGTTTCAAGATTGTAACTCTTTCGGGGCGGCGTGTGCAGATAGCTGAAAACCCCCCAACTCTCGTAGCTGTATATAGTGCTGGAGTTCGTGTCACCTAAGCAGTCGCATGCGCTTGACTGCCGGGCGACGACCGTCGCCCTAGATATATTTATATATATATTGTTTTACCTTGGCTTTAAAGTAGGCGACTATGACGCTGTTATGTTAGTACTTTAGATAGAAATTAAAAAAGTGACTACACCATATATAAGAATAGGTAGATGCCAAAAGGCTAGGTATAATTAATGTGGATAGAGATAGGAGTTAACAGCTTACCTGAGATGTAGAGATGGCTTCCATAGTAGAACACAGATAAAAATAGAAACACAAACTAATCACTTAATAGTCACGAGACGTTTCGGCTTTGCCTTCTTCGGTCGTTCTGGTCTAAAACGACGACGACGTGAGAAAATAGGGTGCTTCAACCGGTTATGTAATATTGCGCCGCCTGTGAATGAAAGTAAATGAGAAGAGTTAATGCAGGTATGTTTGATGATATGGTTGTTTTCTAAGTGAATAAATAACAAAATAAATTGATGATGATGAAAGTTATAGCAAAATAAAAGTTATGTATGTGAACGAAAAGAAAGAAAAGAAAGAAATGTGTATGATGTGAATTAAATTTTGTTAAATAGATTACTATGGATGAGAAATTTAGAAAGTTTGTCGCCGTTATCATATGATAGAAGTTCTTCATTGATTGGGAGAGATCAAATTGCGTGCGCAAGGCAATAAAAGCTGTTGACAGGAGAGGTTAGAGTAGGAGGGGAAGGGAGGGGGTGGAGAAAAAGAAGTGGGGTTGGAGGGTGGCTAGAGGGTCTCCAATACGTGTACATGACTGTGTGCGTGAGTGAGTGAGTGAGTGAGTGAGTGAGCAAGTGAGTGAGTGAGTGAGTGAGTGAGTGACTAAATGAATGAGTGAGTGTGTGGGTATGAGTGAGTGAACGAGTGTGTGAGTGAATGAGCGAGTGAGTGTGTGTATGTGAGTGTGTATGCATGTGCGATATTGTGTGAGTTTAGCGAAGGTTAAAGTTAGGTTTGTTGCGAGATTTAGTTATCCATTGATGAGCGAGCTCCATGGACCTTAACTCTCTGTCGGTTGCGCCCGGGAGCGATAGAACTACTCGTGTAGTGTAGCAATCGTCGAACCGGAGGTCATGGGTTCCTGCGTGAGTGGGCACAGGTTTCGGCATCTTGTGGGTGTCTGTGTCACACCTATGGCCAGCCATTCTATTGCTAGGAAGGTTACTCGTTAGGCCAATGTATTCAGCTGGACACAGGTTACACTTGAGCTGGTAGATGTCGTCAGTGGAGGCACAGTTGTGATGGCCTAAAATGGGGTTGGTCTTGTTTGTGGCTCCAGCTGTGAATGACGTAGTGGCTGGGTGGATAGGGCAAGTTTTGCATCGAGGTCTTTTACACGGAAAGAACCCGTCAGGTTCCCTATCGTCGCCACTTGTGCCAATCATAGGGTCTCGTTGAATAAGAAGTTCCTTTAGATTGGGGGGGACGTCTGAAAGCTACGCGGGGCAATGTTGGCATTAGATCTTGTGTCCTAGTTGAGCCAGACAAGATGTGGTGCTTACTCTTAAGAATGCCATTGAGAACGTAAAGTCCTGGGTGCCATTGCGTAACGAGGGGTAGAGTGTTGTCTGGCACCAGACTGCTTCCTTCCTCTAGATTCGGGGAGTATTATACTACCCAACGTACTAGCTGATATTTGCGAGATGGTCTTTTTCTCTGGAATGGCCTTTTACGATAAGCAGAGTCATGATATGGGCCAAATTCTACCCCGGGCCCAGACGGTGATGCTGACTCCAAAATCTCCCCCACCCAACCCTGTCAAGAAAAGGCGGGTCATATAGTCCAGTCAACCCAAACGTAGGCTTAGGCCGAATGGTTCGCCCTGGAAACGACCGATTCCCGACGGTCCTGTCTCTCCTGGTAGGTAACGTCCCAATACTACCCCCATCCCTTCCAATCTTCTCTCGTTTTCTTGCTCATCCCATGCTAAGCACACTCGCGAGTGAGCGATTTCTCTGCAAAGGAACAGCGTCCATTCCCTTCCCATTTCCCCTCTTTCCTCTCACCTCCCCGGCCCAACCCCTCCCCCCCTCCACAACTCAATCTCGTTGAGAAAAAGAGGTTCCGCCCCAATGACACAATCCCATCGTTTCAATACGAGCCCATAGGCTCGGTGAGAAAACATGGCATGCACAAAAGTAAAAAAAGTGTATTGCATTCGACAAAACGTCATAAGGTAAGCATAAATAATAAATAAATAAATCCGTATTAAGAGTCTACTAACACACGCCACATAGATTTTCACCCAATTCTACTCCAGCCATAGTTATAGCGAAATTATTTAAGGTATTTTTTTAAATATTTTTTTTTCCTTTTTCCTTTAGGTCATAATGAGCCGCTCTAGCCTAGGCCCAAGGGGATATGGGGAGAAGTGGCTCTTTCTGGTCAGAACCAGCCACTGTAAGGAGGAAGAAAGGGGTGTTCTTAAGTCGCGGGGGTGATCGTCATTGTCATCGTTCGTGTTGTCATTGTCTTCTTCGTCTGGGTGTGGGATTTTTTTTGTTTATTTGGATTAAAGACGCGTCAACCGTTAGTTCATAATGCACCACTCTAACCTAGGGGGGTGGGGGGTGGGGAGGAGCCCATGCTGGTCAGAACCAGCCACGGGTAAGAAGAGGAAGGGGGGTTTCTCACGTCGCGGTCGTCATCGTCTTTGTCATCGTTCGTTGTTTCATTGTCATCGTCGCCGGGGGGTCGTCAAGGGAAGGGGGCAAGGTCCCCGACGACGATTGCCAGAGCTCGATTCTATTTTCGGGTGGTAAAATACAACCCTTCATACTAGCTGATGTTTGCAAGGTGGACTTTTTCTCTTGAATCGCCTTGTACGATAAGCAGAGCCATGCTCTGGGCCAATTCTACCCCGGGCCCAGACGGGGGTTGGGTGTGGGAGGGCGTGGGAGGTCGTCAAGGTTTTGGTTTATTTGCAATAATGGTGCGCCAACTGTTAGGTCATAATGCACCACTCTATCCTTGGGAATATGTGAAGTAGCGACCCATGTTATTCAGATCCAGCCACGGGTAGGGGTGATGGGGAGTGTGTTCGAGGGTTGGAGGGGAAGGGGGGTTACGTCGCGGTCGTCATCGTCTTAGTCATCGTTCGATGTGTCACTTTCATCGTCGTCGGGGGGGGGGGGGGGGCCGTTCCCTACGACGATTGCCAGAGTTCACCTCCAGATTTAGTGAGGAGTATTTCCTTCGTTACTATCTGATGTTTGCAAGATGGACTTTTTCTCTTTTCTCGCCGTTAACGATTAGCTGGGAAATGCTCAGGGCCAAATTCTACCCCGTTCCCAGAAGAAAAGTGGATAGGATAGGGGCTCCCAGTTGTTTCATTAGGGTAAACTCAGGTATATGGCGTTAACCCAGAAAGAAATATCCCCATTTAACTTTACCCAAAATTAGGGTAAACACTGTAGGCTTTTACAACTGCACCTTACACTTCACCTGCATGTTTGCTTGGTACAAATGAACAAATCGAATGTCAAGTCAATGAACATGACAATGTTGCACCGACAACAATCATCACAAGTCATCACTATCACATGTTACAAAAAACGAGGTTAATAAAAGTCATCTTCCGGGACATGCAGCATGTTTGGGGTAGTTTTTAACCTTGTTCCTGGTAATTTCATTGATTAATTCTTATGCCAAGACAGTGACTGCAGACGTTGTCGCAAGTATAAGGAAGTGGTGGACTGACCGTTGTTTGTAACACGTACGGATGTAGCTGACATATAGATTAATTGACAGTTGGTTTGGCAACACCGGGGGTCTAAGAAATTGCTAGAGTAGGCATTGAGACACGAGTTAATCGATTCGCACGCGCTTTTTGCTAGATGAACTTGTGATTAAATAGATTTGAATTTGCATTTCGACACTTCAATTACTGCTAATTAATTTGAACTTTGATACGGTTTGGCGACTAAAGAGGCGTAAGTCCGGTTGAGTTGGGATATGCGTGAGTGTTTTGATTGGACGATTAGTGTCACGTGGTTCGTGAGAGTGAGAATGGACAGTTTGTTCATTTGGATTAAGGACGCGTCAACCGTTAGGTCATAATGCACCACTCTAACCTAGGGGACATGGGGAGGAGGATCTCATGCTGTCAGAACCAGCCACGGGTAAGGGGAGTAAAGGGGGTTCTCACGTCGCGGTCGTCATTGTCTTTGTCATCGTTCGTGGTGTCATTGTCGTCATCGTCGTCGAGGGGTCGTCAAGGGAAGGAGACAAGGTCCTCGACGACGACTGCCAGAGCTCGCCTCTAGATTCAGGGAGAGGACAGGCGGGGAGAGGACAGTCGGGGGGTTACATTTTGACCAGCAACCAAACAAGGCGCCATTGAGAGAGTTTCTAATGGGTTTCTGACTAAGATAGTTGTGAAGATGAGTAATTAGTTAGCAGCGCGTTGTGAACACCGAGTGTCACATGGATTAACCAACCAAGTGGTGAAGAGCCAAGAGGATGTCAGAACAAGGAAGAACATCTGTTTCCACGTCCGAGACTAAGTCGCGGCTGATCCGAAACCAAACCAGGGGGGGGGGGTATAAAGTAAGCAATGGTTTCATCATTATAAGTCAAATCATGAACTCCATGGGGGTGCGAACTCACGTTCAATCAGGTAGAATGCATGAGCCTAACTGACAGGCAAGATAAGGATAATAATTGTTAAAATACAAGTGCACCTCCTTTTAATTGTTGAGACAATGTTTTTGAATGTGCTAACCCTCTCTTTACATGTCCCAGAATCCACTCCATTAATGACCAACGATTTCGGTCAAATTTAAAGTGATAAGTCTATGTAACAACAGCTACGTTCCCCAAAACAATAGTTACTTTCGTTAAATCCAACTATAACAAGGAAAATCAACGCTACAGATGACGGACGACGAGAGAAACTTGGGCGCTTTAATCGGTCAGATCATTTCGCGTTGCCTGTGATATTGTTAGTTAATGACATTTGTTAATGGTATGTTTGATGGTTATACTGTTTTCCAACTTTATAAAAGAAAAGAAAATAATAGAGGCGATAGTAATAGCAAAGTAAATATTATTTATTTAAATGTAAAAATCTTATTTGTTTGATGTGAATTCAATTTAGTCAAACAAATAATATTATTTTGAATTGTAAATTTAAAAACTTTGTCGCCGTTGTCATAAAATAAAAGAAGTTGTCTTGTGACTGGGGATACCAAAATGATTGCGCTAGGCAAAATATTTAATACATTCTAGTAATAAAAACAGATGTACGTGCTGAAATTTAACAGATGTACGTGCTGGTCAGTACCAGCCAGAGGCCAGTAGGTATATTTATTAGACTCAAAAAACATAGTTATACCAGCAGAATGGAAGAGATTTAAATAATCTAAACAATAAATTGTTGACCAACTAAAAATGAGCACCTAGATTTTATTAATGTGTATTTTTTTCAATTAATTTCTGTTATAAGCGAGTTAAACATGAGGGCATTACGAGGCTCTCTAGCCTAGGCGATATGGGGAGGAGGGCCCTTGCTGGTCAGAACCAGCCATGGGTAGGAGGAGAAAAATTGGGATTCTCCCACCGCAGTCGTTATCGTCTTTGTCATGGTTAGTATTTGCCTGGTCGTCGTCGTCTAAGAGGTTGTCAAGGGAAAGTGCCCCGACGACGACTGCCAGAGCTCTCATAAAGTTTCGGGGAGACACTAAACTAACTCCCTTACATACTAGCTGATGTTTAACAGATGGACTTTATCTCTCTCCTCGCCTGTTACAACTAGCAGAGCCATGCTGTTGGACGAGTTCTACCCGAGCCCAAACGGGAGCAATATTGTTTTGATAATTTTTTATTCATATATTTTAATTGTGTTATTAATTGTGAATTAATATATTTGTTGTTTAACGTTGGCAGTCACGAAGTGAGCTTGGAGCTATGTTCTCTTCTGCCATCCTCTTGGCACATTCAACTAAATGAATGTGTTGGGAAATCAATAATTAATACATCCTCCAAATACTTATTGTGCGGGAACCTGAGTTGAAACAGATGTGAGACAGGGAATTTTGTGACGAACAATATTCCAGCAAACAGAACAGACGACGACAAAAGGATTTCTCCTTTGGTCTATTTGGATTAAGGACGCGTCAACCGTTAGGGCGAAATGCACCACTCTTAACCTAACGGGGGGGAGAAAGGGAAATGCTTGTCAGAACCAGCCACGTGTGAGGGGAGGAAATGGGGTTCTCACGTCGCGGTCGTCATTGTCTTCGTCATCGTTCGTGGTGTGATTTCATCATCGTTGTCGAGGGGTCGTCAAGGGAAGGAAGCATGGTCCCCGACGACGATTGTCAGAGCCCTTCTCTATTTTTGAGGAGTAAAATACTACCCTTGATGCAAGCTGATGTTTGCGAGGTGGACTTTTTCTTTTGAATCGCCTTTTACGATTAGCAGAGCCATGCTCTGGGCCGAATTCTAACCCGGGCCCAGACAGGGTAACGACGTGAGAAACTAGAGAACTTATACAATTATATTGAGGCGCTTGTGATATTGTGAGTTATTTAATTGAATTTATAATTCGTTTTGTATTGTCTTTGAGTTGGATAAACCGTCTAAGAACCGGCGCCTTCAAACGAGGACATATAGTTTTAAATTTAAATGCGTGTAAACATTAGAGCTTTTCAATTAACCCTTTTTTCGCCCATGCCAATGGTACGAAAGGTACCTTTTTTTTAGAGAAGATTGGAAATTTACATCTGCAAAAAAACGGCTAAAACTTTTTTTTTTGTTTTTCCTGGAAATTTGATATATCTCTAGTATTGCAGATAATTGAGATACACAAAATCCAAAATATGCAAACAATTCAGAAAAAACCTTGTTATAGGTGTGCACCTAGAATTTCAATTATACATAAAATATGGCTATAGTTCAAAATTCAAAAATTCCTTAAAAATAAAAAAAAAATATGAAAAAATATTAAAATCTTAGAAAAAATGGCAAATCCAAATCGTTTGAAAAAATTACCTTATTTACACGGATTTAATACGGTTACGAAACCGGTAAAGGGCGCGTCAACTGTTATGCATTAACTACTAAAATAATAAACTATACTAGGGGATGTTGGATGGAAAAATCACATGCTGGTCAGCACCAGCTACAATGTGTAATTCTCGTCTTCGTCGTCGAGAAGGTCGTCAAGGGAAGGAGGAGAGGTCCACGACGACGAACGCTAGAGCTCGCCTCTAGTTACGGGGAGTAATAAACAATACCCTACTTTCTAGCTGATGTTGGTGGACTTTTCGATCAACAGTCACCATTAACACACGGTATAAAAACGAACTTAAAACTCTTCTTCCGGGACTGTGCGAGCTTGTCCTGCATTGGCTGGGGGGGGGGGGATCCCCCTAGAACTCATTCAACGACGATTGAGAAACTAGGGCGCTTCAACCGGTTAGGTCATATTGCGTCGCCTGTGATATTGTATGTTTGATGATTATATTGTATTCAAAGTTTATTAAAAGAAAAGAAAACTATACAGATCATAGAAATAGCAAAAGAAATATTATTTACTGATTCACAGATGGCTCCAAAATTGACAGCACGGTTGGAAGTGCCTTTTATTGCTCCACCTCAACTGAACGTTTCAGGCTGAGCGACGTGTTGCCGTTGTGTGTGTTATACAACACGTACAACACAAAAGATGTAAAGCGTCTTTACTGAGTTTAATAAAACAAATTATTGGAATAAGTTATCTCAATTGTATCGTTTGATACACTGAAACTACGAAACACTGCAATGCATGGAACTAATACTGGTTCCTGTAGAGCCTTGAAGGTGCATCACATGTGTCACATCTGGGAACAACCTCTTGCCACTTCCAAACATGTTTCTCACGCCACCACACTCCACACATCAACTTGAGATTGCACCTCCTCTTCGTCCTCTCCCCACACCAAAATATCGTCTGTAAATAACATTATTTTCATACAATCTTATTCTCCGATTCTCTGTTAAACTTTTCTAGTGATTTTGTCCGTGACAATAATGAACAATAGTGGTGACAGTACACTTCCTTGTTAAATATAATAATTAATAATAAATACACCCTCGAAATATATATTGTTCAGGAACGTGAAGTTGAAACAGTTGTGAGGCCCACGTTTGTAACATACATGTTGATACCGCTATTAAAACGCCCAGAGAAACTAGGGCACTTACGATTCTTGCGCCTCCAGTGATTTTGAAGGTTATTTATTTAGTAAGTGTTAATTTTTTATTGTTTTTTAGTGTATTTTTATACGGACGCGTCAACCGTTAGATCATAATGCGCCACTCTAGCCTGGGGGATGGGGAGAAGGGGCTCATGTTACCAGTACCAGCTACGGGTAGGGGGAGGAAAGGGATGGTTCTCACATCACGCTCGTCATCGTCTTTGTCATTGTTTGTGGTGTCATTGTCGTCGTCGTCGTCGGGGAGGTGGTCAAGGGAAATGGGACAAGGTCCCCGACGATTGCCAGAGCTCGCCTCTAGATTCGGGGAGTAATAAACTACCCTTCTTCCTAGCTGATGTTTGCGAGAAGGACTTTATCTCTTTCCTCGCCCACGATTAGCAGAGCCATGCTCTGGGCCAACTTCTACCTCGGGCCCACACAAGACGGAAGGTATTAACCTACTCAATTAAACGGATACAGCGATATCAAACCACGTTCGTATGTAAAAGACCGGATTAAACGACGACAAGAGAAACTAGGGCACTCCAACTGGGTAGGTTATAATATTGCGCCTCATAGGATATTGTAATTAAATAAATTGAATTTATATTTCGTTAGTTTATTGAAATTATTATTTTGGTTTATTCGGATTAAGGACGCGTCAACCGTTAGGCCATAATGCGCCACTCTAGCCTAGGCGATATGGGGAGGAGGTGTCCATGCTGATCAGAACCAGACACGGGTAAGGGGAGGAAGGGGGATTTCTCACGTCGCGGTCGTCATCGTCATTGTCATCGTCGTCGGGGTGTCCGTCCAGAGAATGGGGATTTGTCCCCAACGACGATTGCCAGAGCTCGCCTCAATAGATTCGGGGAGTAATGTACCCCCCTCCTACAAGCTGATGTTTGCGAGGTGGACTTTTTCTCATGAATCGCTTTGTACGATTAGCAGAGCCATGCTCTTTTTTTGTTTTATTTGGATTAAGGACGCGTCAACCGTCAGGTCATAATGCACAACTCTAGCCTAAGGGCGGAGGGGAAGGAGGGGCCCATGCTGGTCAGAACCAGCCACGGGAAAGGGGAGGAAGGGGGGTTTCTCACGTCGCGGTCGTCATTGTCTTCGTCATCGTTCGTGGTGTCATTGTCGTCATCGTCGTCGATGGGTCGTCAAGGGAAGGGGGCAAGGTCCCCGACGACGACTGTCAGAGCTCGCCTATATTTTCGGGGAGTAAAATAGTCTTACTAGCTGATGTTTGTGAGGTGGACATTTTCTCTTGAATCGCCTTTTACGATAAGCAGAGTCATGCTCTGGGCCAATTCTACCCCGGGCCTAAACTATGGCCTAAACTTAAAAACCCTTTTATTTATACGAATATAATTATCAAACTTAAATGCAAATGTTCCCGGGTACTCAACACATGACTCGATCACTTGTCTAACAACGACTTTGGCGTTTTCCTAGTCTAGTTGGCTTAAGCGCCCTTATAGCCGAAATGTGGGAGACATGGGTTCAATCCCCTGGTCGGGAATGATTTAGTAATTTCTGAATTGTATTTCAAAAAATATTAAGCATGTTTTGAAATGCATATAACGCAGTGTAGTTCATCATCTGTGCAAATAGGGCCTACTATGGTAAACATAGCCAGTACGAAATACGTAATTATTGTGTGGCTCGTTGGTCTTGTGGTTAGCGTATCTGCTTCCAATGCAGAAGGTCCAGGGTTCGATTCCCGCTAAAGTCAGAAGTTTTTTAACTTCTGATTTGGACTTAAGTCCATCAGTTCTTGTCTTAGGAGTTTGTAAACGGTGACTTTGGAGCCGTCCTAGCAACGAAGCACATAATAAATTTCAGAGTTGTTCTGAATCGGCCTTGTTGATTCTGGCGTTGATTCGCGGGTGTTCGCACTGTCCATACCACTGATTGCTATATTTCCTATTTAAAATATCGATCTTTGGTTGGTTATCGCTCACTCGTCGATTGCGTCGGGGCCTGCAGGGTTGGCTTGGTCGCTTTGATTTAAAGTCCCCCACTGAAAATCAGTTATATAACTGAGTGGGTAGACTCTAAATAAAATGTATTTATTTATTTATTTATTTATTATTGCAAGGTTTACTCAATCTACGAGCGGAATTTGGGGGTACCTTGACATGCAACATTTGATAGACCTTGCATGGGCACGGCATTTCACGGCCAGGCGAAAAACAAACAAAAACTATTTTTTCAAAATGTAAACCATTGTCGTAAAAATAATTTCTAAGCATTGGAAGCCTATTTTTCAATTTATTATTTCATGTAGGTTTAAATCGCAATGGATCTTGCTGATTTTGGTAGCAGTTCTCAGTAAACTCGTAACGGATGTCTGTTCAAAATTTCAGCGCAATCTGTTCAGCGATTCGGCTGATTTTCAACGTACACACACGCACGCAGACTAACAGAATGAGAGCCGTTTGAGTTGAATGGAGATCATTCCGTTCGCTGCGCTCACTCGTTTAATTAACAGATTTTCTGTTTTATTATGATTAAGGACGCGTCAACCGTCAGGTCATAATGCACTACTCTACCCTAGGGGAGATGGGCCCATGCTGGTCAGAACCAGCCACGGGTAAGGGGAGGAAAGGGGATTCTCACGTCACGGTCGTCATTGTCTTCGTAATCGTTCGTGGTGTCATTGTCGTCATCGTCGTCGAAGGGTCGTCAAGGGAAAGGGGCAAGGTCCCCGACGACGATTGCCAGACCTCGCCTCTTGTTTCGGGGAGTAAAATACTACCCTTCCTACAAACCGATGTTAGCGAGGTGGACTTTTTCTCTTGAATCGCCTTGTACGAACAGCAGAGCCATGCTCTGGGCCAATTCTACCCCGGGCCCAGACGGGAGGAATGGGTGTTCTTACGTCGCGGTCGTCGTAGTTTTTGTCATCGTTCATCTCGAGGTGACTGTAGTCCACAAAGGGGGCTGTCATGCCTACATTTTCATTTTCTTACACGCACTTTTACTCAAAATCATCTTTTTTTTACTTCTTTTTTTTCTCTTTTTTTTTCTTTTCTTTTTTTCAATGCTGGCCCCCTTTGTGTTTTAAACGTATACCGCCGTGTTTGCCGTGCGGTGCGACCCGTGCCGGTGGAAAAGGGGATCCTGGCTGTTGAGGAAAATGTTTCTTGCGAGAAACATGGACTGTCACAACTTTAGCCACCTGCTTCGTCATAGACGGTAGATCCAGAGCTAGCCCACCTGAGTCAATCGGCTAGTGCACCATTTTGTCACCATTATGTTACACATTGGGCAGCCCGGACATAGATTGCGTAGGTTGTATGTACCAATGTGGAGAGCTATGGGAAGAGAAGGGTCGGGAGCCGACCACACTGGTAAAAGATCTGCGTCTATGTCTTTGGTCCGGATATAAAATTGGCCCTTTCATACACACATTTCCGATGAAAAAGAGAAATCAGTATAATGTTCCCCACGCACTATGTGGTAGAACCAACATGGGTTAGTTGTCTTTTTCCGGGAAATTTTGTGGATTGGCATATTTTCAGCGATGAATAATTCACGTGAGAAATAAGGGGGCTTCAACCGGTAAGGTCATATTGCGCCGCTGTGATATTAAATTAATTGCAATAAGTTTGTGGTGTTTTTTGATGGTTAAATTGTTCTAAGTTTAAAAACAAATGAAAATAACAGAGATCAATTAACAATAGCGAAACAATATATTTTTATTTTTTTGAAAAACAAAATGTTAATCTAATAAATTCAGTTTGGTTCAACAAATTTAGAACTTTGTCGCAATTTCATGGTATATGAATT